>JAJEJH010002035.1:0-12915 GCA_026122585.1 Anacardium occidentale
GCTTTGATATCGCTAATCCAATGCCTCATAAGTCATTGATACTTGTAATGATCCATACAGAGCAAATCATGAGGCTTTGCATAGGTTTATGGTGCTAGCACCTACTACTGTATGGTTGTGATTGTGTCATACATAGGTGTGAATATTTAGATATCAAACATACGTAGAAAAATTTGTTGCATTTGTTTATAAAGACTAAGGATCACAAGTGTGATCATGTAATGCGTAAATCTATGAATCAAAAGCTTTACAATCGTACATCAGTGTCTAATAACCTTTGTAGTTATTCATATGTTACAAAAAACCTATAAAATGTTCCCACATTTGATAACCATCAACCAACTATACGTATGCCCATAAATGAAGTACTTACACTCATACATTAGTAGGTTATTTAAATTTTGAATTAGTTTGACTTAGTCAATACTAACTCAATCCAAACATTTTAGGATTTAGTCAACCTTCAATATGCATGTCCATGACCAACTACGTCTCATGATTGTGTATCAATATAAATCCTTAAATCAAACTTCTCAACCTGATCTAAAAGGATCCAACAAGTCTTATGAAATATCACCCAATAACATAATCATTAGGATAACAATCTTATGCCTCTGATTACATCGTCTTTAAAGTGTGTGACTTATAAGTTTCTTACTATCTCAGTAGTACTTAGGTTTGAGTCAAATCTGAATGTAAATCATGAACAACCTTTAGTAAAACATCATGACCAACCTTTAGTAAAACATCATGACCACCTAAATAACTGAGTGTCATTGAATAACTCTTAGCTTGATTAATGATAGTTAACATATAATATGATCATTTCATCGTCATGTCTCATGAGGTTGAGATATAAACTTGTGTTTATCTTAAGTACCCCTTGTATACACATATCTCCAAATTGGAGATTAGAAACAATGTCAACTGATCCATAAATGATCATAGACTTATTGGTTATAGACTACTCAATTAAGACACTAATACTGTGCTCAGGATTGATAAATCTTATATTGATCTACCATAGTCTTCGTATTGATTATGATATAACCAATCACTCACCTTTATAACACTTTATTCATAAAGATGCATTTGATGATGTCAAACAATATCACTTTTAATATAAGATGATCTGATAACCCTTAAATTGAAGGACCATAAATACCCATTTAGTCATAAGAATCGATCAATAGACACTATTAATACCATCTATATGAGATCTTTATCATGAATTTATCTAGTGAATATGATTGATATTTTGACTACAAACTGTTCTAGTATAACCACCTATAAGGACGTATGGAAATCATAATCAGTTATTTGAATTCATCATTTTAGTTATACCATACTAAGGATACGAGATATATTAAATATAATAATATATCTAAAATACCTCGTATTATCAATCATAAAATAATGTTTACAAATACATAAAACAGATGAGTATAAGACACCAACGCTATCAATCTCCCACTTGCACCGTAACTAATCAGACCAAAACTGAATGCCAAATGAGGCTACATACCTATCTTGCTTTTATTGTGACAAAGGTTTTATCAGTAAATCTGTCAAGTTATCATCAGTGTTTACTTTATCAATTTGTATGTCTCTAGGCTGTATGATCTCTCACATTAAATGGAATAATCTAAGGATATGTTTGGATTTCTAGTGAAATTGTGGTTTCTTAGCCCGTGTTATCACACCATTGTTATCAAAATAGAGGCCAACTAGATCAACAATGCTAGAGAGCATTCCAAGTTCAAAAATGAACTTTTTAATCCTAATTGCCTTAACAAAGACTATATACTCAAACTTTATTGTAAAATCAACCATAATTCTCTGTTTGAAACTCTTTTAGCTAATTATGTCATCATTCAAACAAAACATTAACCTCCAATGAGATTTGAAACCATTATTGTCTGTTTAAAAACTTGCATTACTTTAACCATATAGAATGAGCTCATCCTTTCTTCCATAAACCAAAAATTTTTTTTTAATCCTTTTCAAGTACTTCAAAATTTTTTTGACAATAATATAATGTTTTTCACCTAGATTGGATTGATATCTACTGCAAACACTCAAAATGAATAAGACATCAATTCACGTATATAACATGACATACATGATCGACCTAATTATTAAAGCATACAATATTTGACTCATTTTTTCTCTATCCTTAAGTGTCTTAAGACACATTTCTTTAGAGAGACATACCACATGAGTTATGGCCACCAACCTTTTCTTAGACTCATTCATGCTGAATCTCTTCAGTCTTTTGTCAATGTATGTGCTATAACTTAGTATAAACAACCTACGAGATTTTTCACGATAAATCTTGATACTGATAATGTAAGTTGTTTCTCTTAAGTCATTCATAAAGAAGTACTTAGATAACTAAGCTTTAATAGTATGTAAATATAGTATATCATTTCTAATAATGAAGATGTTATTGGCATAAAATATCATAAATGCAACGATACTGCCACTAACCTTCTTGTACACATAAGAATCATCTTTGTTTTTTATGAATCTGAACTATTGAACAACTTTATCAAAAAAAATTTTTCAACTCTTTAAAGCATATTTTAGTCTATAAATAGACCTTTACAACTCACATACTTTATCTACTTGTTTATCAAGAATGAAACTATCATGGCTATATCATATCCATAATCTTTACGAGGTTTCCATTGAGGAAAGTAATCTTGACATCCATTTGCCAAATCTTGTAATTGTAGTATGCAACTATGTAAGCATAATCCATATAGACTTAAGCATCACAATCAGTGAAAATGTTTCATTATATGGTAAGTACTCCTCATATAATTTTTGTGCATGTCACGATCATGTCTACCTTGGACACAATCATGCTTGCATCTCTAGAATGCAAATTCTAGGCAAGTCTCTATGTTGTCTCTCACTAAACCCCCATCACAGATATCTAACTTCGTTAGACGTTACTATTGTGTACTTAGTTCAAAATCAATCTAAGGCCAACATATTCATATTACTGGTTATACAATATTCATATCATCTTTATAATCAACATATTCATGATGACATATACACACACACATGCACACATGCTTAATAAATTTTCAAACGCGATTTCCCATTCAAGATCATGTTATATCAAAGAATAAAGCTTTATAAACATAGATAAAACTCTTATTGGATCATAAAAAAATTGCACATATAGTTGGACTTTACAGGCACAGTCTTGTTATCTCAATCTCTGTCTCTCTTTGTGGATAAACATATAGCTAGAGTTTATAAATTATGGCTTAGTTCCTAGTATTTATGACTTTAAATAGAATTTTTCCATAATAGGCTATACAAGTGTGCATTCCCTCACACATGGTTGTGTATATGTTAATTATGGCAAAAGTGGTAAATTTTCATGTTATCCAAGAGACATATGGGACACTGGTGTGCATACGAGTAAGCGATTGTGCATTAGCCTACAAAATTTATCACTTCGCTCCATTCATAGTCAACTATACACTTAATTTCTATTCAAGTAAATGAAAAGTTTCATACTTGTGGGTGTCACAACAGATCTAAAAGGTATTGTATTAGATCTAGAGAGAAATAATAAGAATAAAAACTACAATAGAAGAAAAATAAAAAAGGAACAACAACACACACACAAAAAGAATAAGCATGAACACACAAAGAGTCAGATTAAAAGTCTACCTCATTGCACTGCTAACTTTATCTCTTATTGGAGAACATCGATGGGATCAATCACGTTGGTGTTTACTCTAATACCATGTTGAGGATCCATTAAAAGAAAAAAGAAGGAACACATACAAATGCTCAACAAGAAAACATATTCAAAAGAAACTTGGATTCAAAAGAGAAGAAGATAAAAATAGTGTACAAAATTTTGAAGAAAATAGAGAGAGGTTTTATTAAAAATGAGAAAAATTACAATCAAATGACCTTTTACACTCCTTTTTGTATACTAACAGGGCTGACGGAAACCGTCAAGCTGTGACGATTTTGGTTATAAGTTTGACTAATAGACATTTTGCACCCTACAAAAGTTATTCTTTATAAGTTGTGCTTGGCACAACCTTAATGAAGGACTCCCCTTCTTATTTTGCACCTTTTTTGGCTATACACCAGCAATAAGAGATGACAAATACAATTTATAGTGGATATTTTCTTTTAAATTGGTTTTTAAAATATAAAATCATACTTCCTATTTTCATTTCTGAAAACAAAAACACCAAATACAGTACTAAACCTTACTTAAAAGAGTAGAAATTGGCCAAATCTAACTATTTTCATCTTCAGTCTCACCATGACCTGATAAACACATTGGTATAATATAAACAAAGACTCCCAAGTCTAAGCATTTCACACATAAACTAGTTAATGAGATTATCATCTAGCAAATAAATAGCATAACTAAAAGTTAGAAATTATCTATCCTATTTGTGTCAATTTTGCATGTAGTAAGCTAGAATTTGAAGGGTAGACGAACTCAAAACTTCCTCGAGCTTTTCTTAATTATCATTATTAGAAAATTTAAGATCGTTCCTGCAAATTTTTGAGAAATTCTCGTATTCACATAATATTCAAGAAAGAAAGGAGTTGAAGTTTCAGAGGGTGAATTTTATGAAGTTCCATTAACCAGATGAGCTTCGTCAATTTATTTCTTGACGTTAACTAATTTCTTCTGCTTCTTCTTCACATCTCTAATTGCGTCGGTTTCGTGCTCATGTAAATGCTTACAATTGAACGATATCTCTTCTTAGCCGGCCGAAGAATCTCTTCGTCTTCTTCTTCTTCTTCTTCTTCTTCATGTTCCTCTTCTTCTACTTCTTCTTCTTCTTCTTCTTCTTCCCCAAAAATCTCCTGTATCGTCGCCCATATAACCTCATTTTGATCATGTAACTTCTTCTCGTTCTTGCACTCGCTCTCGCTGCTGCTGTTGTTCTCTTCATCGCTCACCTGCATGAGCCGCTCAGCCTCCTCCGCCATAATGTCTGAGTCCGACAAGAATTTCTGGGTATTCGCCGTTAACGAAAGGCCACAACCAATTCAAGTTCTCAGTTTTTTTTTTACTTCTTGTTTCTTCCTCCGTCCTCAGTCTTTCGCTGTACGTAATTTCCTCTGCTTTTTAAGCGCGTCTCGAGTATACGTCTTGTACGAGTTTTGAAGAGGAAGAAGAAGCTGCTACGTTCCTACTACGAAGAAAATCAGAAGATGTTTCATTAATATTTTAATATATATCAATCGGCTGATTCCATATATCCAGTTCCTCATAATAGTCGACTTAAATTGATGTCCTAAACTACCCTAAAGTTTTCATAATGGTCCCCCGAACCATCAAAGTTTGAAAACTGGATCATTAATACTCCGTGACCAAACTTTGGTCATGTCGCTTTAGTTTTCGGGTTAAAATGACAGCTTTAGTTATAAGAAACTGTTTTCGAAAATTTTTATATAAATGTTAGTGTTGCGAATGGAATTTTGATGGAAGATAGAGATGAATATTTCAAAGCCTTCCGGAAAAAAAGGGTAATAATATAATTTATGACAAATTTAAAAGAATTAGGACAAAGGGGTATAAGTTATAATTTTTTCGAACTTTGAGCATTTAGATTAAGGAAAAGAAGTATTGAAAGCTAAATATACAATTTTCAAACTAGAAAGGTTTCCGAATTTAAATTAAAAACCCTAGGGGTAGTTAAATATATTTTCCCATCCGCTCGTCAAGAATGCTTGATTGAGAAGAAATATATAACGTTGTGAAGGCTTTGTAGGTCCCATTTTGAACCATATTTGATGCTGATATATAGGTAGAAGGATCCAGCAATTTAAAAAGAAGTAGGTTGAACCTTTGGATATGGGTTGTTACGTGATTGATCATGAGATGAAATTGTCAAACTTTGAAATGCATTTGGAAGTGTTCATTTGTTGTATGCAGCCATAGTTTTTGGCATTTACATGAACTTCCGTTGACCAGCCAATTGGTAAAATTCTCATAATTTGAATTAATAAAATGGGTAGAATTTATCAATCCGTGTAGTACAAAAGTCTGAATGGCTGAATTCTTCGTTCCGGATTATATTTCCCAGATGCACACTAAATTAATGTCTTCAGTCAGGTCTAAATATTACTTGTGTATTTTCTGCCACTTTTACTTGGTGCTATATATACAAAACTTTTATCTAAAATAATGTAATATTATACTCTTCTACTATTTCATCATTCTTCTTCTTAGAAAATTAAAAAATCTAAATTATATTTTATTAAGTTAACTTTTAGAGATATTACCATTAATGAGTCTTTAGAATTTATATTACTATGAATAGGCAAATATTATCAAATTTTTTATTTTAAAACTTAAAACAATAACAATACAATTTTTATTATTTTTAAACTCTTTAAAAGAGATTTTTTTTTAAAATTAATAAAAAATAGTTTTTTTATCATGGTAAACAATTTTAACTCCTATTTAATATATGATATGAATGTAATTAAGACTTTAATTCAGTATCTATTTTATTTTTATCCTTAAAATTAGGAATATATGAACAATAACGTGTATAGTTTTCTTAATTAATATCACATCTACTTGTTAATCTCTGAACACTATGTAAATAATGCTTATAAACAATATTAAAACAGTACCTTATAAATAATATCATGTCCATATAATTATAAATGGTGTGTGACAAATACTTTTGTAACAGTTTTTCATGTTTGTAAACAGTACCATATTTATATAATAATACGCTTATTTATTTATCTGTGAAAAATATATAAATAGTATCTTATAAATAGTATATATATCTATTTTTATTTATTTATTTATTAATAATATAATAATCTACTTAAAAAAAAACAAAGTATTTTGTTATTTGTTTATTTGATCTAAAAATCAATGCATTCTTTCGTATTAATATAAATTTGATATATGATTTTTTTGAATTTAAACTAATTTTTAGATAATAATATGTATTAAATAAATTTAAAAAGTTAAAGGATTTCAAATTAGAAGAAAGGGTAAAACCCTAACTAGTGTTAGAAGTTTGTAAGGAATATAATATAAAAAAAGGTGTATTCGAGACTTTGACCCGTCAACAAATAATAATAATTCATTTGTTTGTCATATTGTCTCGTTTATATAAAGGAGGTCAAAAAGTAATAGAAATTAAAGGCAGAAGAAAGTTGTCAACTCAGGAGGTGTTTGACCCTTTTACTATTCATTACATGTCGATGATAAAAACACGTTTCACAGAAGCTTCTTACCATCTTCCTTTTGTTTTTTGTGTTTTTTTCCAATTTAGATATTGTTAATTCGATAATAATTAACCATTGTTTCCAGACAATTCTAATAAATTTGTCTTGTCTTGAACATATATATTTTATTTGTTATCTTTTAACCGTGCATTTGGCTTCAACAATATGAATATTGTTTGCGTAGCGAATTTATTATCGGCAATTTTAAAGTCAAGCCATTCTTCTTTTGAGATTCTGTTTTATTTTATTTTTCATTTAAAAAAATTGGGATTAAGCAAACAAAGAAGAGAGCAAAGAATTTAGAAGGAAAAGAATAAATATAATAGCTCGAGGTTCGAAGAATTTAGAAGGAAAAGAATAAATATAATAGTTCGATGTTAGAATTGTCCTTTTAAGCTGAAATTTGGGTTAGAAATAAGATTTTATAATAGAAAATAGAATTTGTGAGGTTTCAAGAGTATAATAGTCTTTTTAAAACTAGTTATGACATATGCATAAGTCTCTTTAAGAGTATTTCATGCAAGACGCGGGAGAAGGGAAATTTGTGGATTTCCCTTGACACACACCTGTATACCTAAAGCACACGATCGTGCATCGGGTGAGTGGCACACTAAATGCTAAGTTTTTCCCATTTGTCGCTTAGCTTATTTCATCCAGCTTTCTTTCCCTCTCCTTTTCTAGCGAACCCTAGATCAGAGAATGTCTAACCAGTAACCATAATCTAGGTTAGGAAACTAGGAGCAACTAGAGAGAGAGAGATCTAGAAGCCATGGTAAGAGATAAGTATTTCCTTACCTCTTTCATCTTGTTTTATAACATGTTTTCTTAGTTTGAGTTTCAAAAGTGTTTGTTGCATGTTTAAGACGTATTTTAATATGTTTTGATGATGAAATGATACTTTGTGATGCGTTAAAGTTTAAACCCTAACTTCCGAGCAAGTGTACTAGTTCAAAGTAGTACGAAAAGTATTCAGGGTTGTCGAATCCACGGAATTACGTAAAAAAATACCATGACGACACTACTCCTAATTTTATCTAAACTATGGAATACAAATAGATAATAAATCTAAAACTAAAATCAAAACATAAATCAAACAATTAATAAGCACGTCTAGGTAAATTGAATAACAATATGCGAGATGATGCTAAGACTTCGGATTCACTAACAATGTAGGTTTTTCATACGACTGAATATCTCATGTTATTCATATGATAACGGAATTCCCTAAATTGATCAATATTCTTTCTCAAGCAATATTAATCATATTTAAAAATCCAATAACCTAAATATCTCTATTTAGATTTAATTTGATAAAAATGCATTAAGTTTTATGAAATTCACTAGCTTTCAGTACAAGCTTATTGTGTCTATGACTATTGCATGTATTATCAAATATATCTCTATATTCGATTAATCCATGGTTTGTATTGTAGTTATTTTTATGCGATCTCATCTCTCGGTCTCAATCACACAACAAATGTCTTATTAAAAATTGGTCAAGTCTTCAATAGGCATTAAGTTCAGAATGCAAACTCATATGAAATAATATGATTGCAAATTATAATCGAAAAACACTACATATTCATGAATTAGCTAGCCTTAATCTTAGCAAAAATTATTTAGTTCAACATCAAACACAAATAAATAATCATATTCAAACAAAACATAATGAAAAATAAGAACAAAACCAGATAAATTACTAAATCCTTTATTGAAATCTGATGAAAATCTATCTCATAATTGTAATCCAAATAGCTTTTGATTGATTCTTTAAAACAAAATATTGAATATCTAAAAAGTGCTTGAAAAATCTCTCAAAAACTCTCCTAAGATGACTCTCTTATTTTTTAAAGTTACAATATAATATATATAATTAGGGTTAGTGAAGAATTTCACTCAAAATGAAATTCTGCTAAAAAGTGCACATGCCGCGACATGATGATTCTGCCTAGGCTACCACTGGGCATGTCGTGGTGTGAAGCTCCTGGAATGCATGCTACTGGGCACGTCGTGGCATGAACTTGCTTTCTTGGTGTTGTGGCATAATGTCGTAGCCTCCAACTTCTATGTTGCATGGGTTGTAATTCTTTATCTATGTTGTGGCCTAATATCGCAGCATGTAGCTTCTGTCTTCTGTGCTTCAGTCATGTCGTAACATTATGTCGTGGCATGATTGCCTGCTCAGCTTACTTTAAATCCTTTACCTTTGGTCATTCCCCTCGTTTATGATTTTTGGTTTCGAGCATACCCACTTAGCATTATTTCGACTCAAAATCAAGCAAATTCCTATAAAACGAAAACCACGTCATCCAAAATTTGGATAAATCAAAAGTGAAATTGCAAAATCTTGTCCGAAATTAATCCTAAAATGAGCGTATATCCATTATTTATCACCTTAGACGATGATTGATGAGTTATTATGAAATGTTTTGGTATTTATGTGTTTAGGTAAGTATTTGTGAGAAATGTGAGATATTTGGCATGATTTCTAGTGAATAGATGAAATGGGCATGCTTATTGGCTGATGTGTTTGGTATATGAATGTTTAATTAAGTTTTGGTTGTGATTTGAGTTGGGAATGTGGGGATTTTTGGGTTTCCATATGACATCTACATAAATCAAGTGTAGCACATGATCGTGCACTCGTAGTTACACACCAGTGTAGCTTCATTTTTACATGAGTACGGATGGCACCCATGTGTACTTGAAAAACCCAAACACATACTCATGTAATCGAGCACACGTCTGTGTACTTATTCCTAATTTCACACGCCTGTGTAAGCAAGATGCGAGAGTGTTTTTTATGCTACTACACACCTATGCAAGTGTGAAACACGACCATGTGCCTTGATTGCACATTTGTGTGCTTGCACCATATGCTTGTGTGGCCAGCCAAAGTTTCATAAATTCATTTTAGAAGCTAGCATGATTGAGAGCATAACCTATACATGGTCTCATGTGTCTTCTTACATGCCCGTGTGTCAAGTAGTACATGTTCGTACACTTTAAGAAAAGCACAAAAACAATTCTAAAGCAGATTGAAGAGGCTTTAAGCCATTTTTAAGCTTACATAACTTAATTATAATAAGATAAAACAATATATGTTCCATGATTAGCAACATAAGGCATGACATGTCATATCAGAGTTTTTAAAAACAAATCCAAGGATCCAATAACATGTTTTTAAAATATAGATATATGATGTTTCAGACATCAGTTAGGGGTGAATACAAGGGGACACTTATGAGTTCACACACCTGTTAGAAAGGGAAACTAGAGTTCATTAGAGAGGACATGATTTTTGACCAAGCTCGTTAGAGAGAGTATTGATTGTACAGAGTATATTTTTATATGATTGAACTCATACGATTAGAGGGTCAAATCCCCGTATTCATTAGTCTGGCCAGGATAACAGTTATTTTTAGAAACAGTATTTTTAGAGACAACTTTTAGTTTCTATTATATATATGTATTCAAGATCTTCAGATTATAATTATCATTTTAGGAAGAGTTTTTAGAATACCATGCCCAATGACAAGTTTTATGATTATTCAGCATTTGATATGACATCAAAGCATGCATATCATGTTATATATATACATATATAGCATTTCGTGAGAAACAGAGTAGATAAAGACAAATAATACAATAGAAAATAGTGTTAGAGATAAGAGCAAGATAGAGATAGGAAATAACGTGACAAGTCACGAAAGCAGTAAAAGCTTGAAACTTGCCAATGTTAGAGATAGGAAATACTTGTTAAGTGATTTGATCACTCACCCCTTTGCTTGTTTTCTCTTTTGCAAGTCAGTGATTTTAGGTATGAGAAGGAGCAAGATAGCTATCAGATTTTAGGGACATAGCTTGGCAACAAATAGCATGTTATGGCTCTCATACTTTACACAAAAATTTTGTTTTATGCATATATTTATGTATGACACTATTGTAGCATATTGTATAAATAATATGTTTAGTAATGACAAGCTTGGTATTTCTAAGAAGTAATCATTATTTTCTCGACATTATTTATATTATTTCCAATTATAGCTTCCGCATTGAAAAAAATTAAATTTCAGCAACAAATTTTACTATAGAGATTCCCGCTACGGATACAATATTAGTATGATAAATATTTTAAGTAGTAGCACTCAGTAGTCTATGGCGAGATCACTATAGTTACTAGTATCAGAGTGACGTTCTAAGCCACCAAACAAGATTTAGATCGTATTTTTAGAAAATGAGTTTTCAAATGCATGGTTTTTCTAAAAGATTGCATTAGCCAAAGCCAGCATGCCCTTAATAGCTATTGCTTGTATCCTCTCAGTGTAAGTAGAGTAATGTGAAGTTTAGCATGCTTTTAGATATTAAACCTTGTGTTGTGATGTTTTAGATAGAAGAATCCTTTTACCCCTAGTTGTAGAGAAAGATAGTAGTGCCTCTGTTAGACCTATGAGTACGAGTGATTGTAAGAGATCTCAATACTCCCAAGTATGCCTTAAGCCTGAGGATATACGAGAGATTTTTAGGTAAGAGAAAGGTATTAATTAGCAGTTAGAGCTAAGGTTTCTCAGCCAATGAGACAGGGAGCCCATCAGAGGCCAACCAAAGATCAGTTTAGTCAGAGAGGATAGGGTATATTAGAGCCAGTCTGAGAAACCTATCAGATGCTTGAGTTTGGTTGTCAAAGGGATTTGAGTTTTGAGACAAATACAACCAACACCAATAGTTCTAACAAGTTACATCTGATATACAGTTTTTTTAAGGTTTATTAGCCATTTAAGTTTAGTGGTTTTAGAGATCCAGTTGTGGTAGAGGAATGGATTGAATCAGTAAAAAGTGTTATGGGTTTATTCATTATGTCAGATAAAAAGAATGTCTAGTATACTATTTTCATGTTAAGAGGTAATGTGAGGGTGTAATGGAACCTCATAAGGACATCAGTGAATAAAGAGAGATTACCTTGGGTTCAGTTTCAGAGGTTGTTTAAGGAAGAAAATCATAGTACGGATATGCCTCATACCAGAGCCTAGGAGTTTATTAAGTTAATTCAAAGGACTAGTTTAGTTAGAGATTATGCCACTCTGTTTAATGTATTAGCGAGGTTTGTTTCTAGAGTGGTAGGTTTTAAACTAATCAGAGTACAAAAGTTCATCTATAGTTTGCATCCTACTATTATTGGTGATGTGATTACTGGTTCTTCCCCTTGTAGAGATTTAATGAAGCTTAGGGAGAACATTAAGATATGAAGTTTACTTGTAAAAAATGAGTATCTTTTCTAAACTAATAGAAGATCGAGGTAAAAAACCAATACAGTTAACGAAACCTTTAATGGGAAAGAGACAGAGAGTAGAATTGCCCTTATGTCAGACTTGTTGTAATGGCCCAAGGGGTAGAATTGTCATTTTAGAGAGTTCAGGGGGGGTAAAAGAGTCATTTAGAAGTCCTTTGGGGCTTAGTTGTAATTTCTGCGCAAGGGTGGGTGGAAATGACTATTTTCCATCGCACACACGACCGTGTGCCTAGGACACACGACTGTGTGTCTTGCCTCAGCCAGATTTATTAGTTTTATTTTCTTTCAGTTGCGCAGATTTCAACTCCCAGCTTATTTTCAGTTTCTCTCTTCTTCTTCCTCAGCTCCAGTGAACCCTAGAGTTC
>JAJEJH010002036.1:0-12913 GCA_026122585.1 Anacardium occidentale
TATATATATATATATATATGTATATATATGTATATATTTATCTCTGTGTGTGTGTGTGTGTGTGCACACACACACACATACACACACACACACATATACATACATACGTACATACGTACGTACACACATACACACACACACACACACACACACACACACACACACATATATATATATATGACTCTAATTTTCCTTACAAGTGGTAAGAAAAGGTTATCTAGTTTGTCTTAACATGAGACGTTTTCCTATATATTCTTCTAATTTATTTACCAACTCATTTTGATTATCATCTTAATCTCACTCTCTCTCTCTCTCTCTCTCTCTCTCTTGTTAATTTCTTATATAAGGAATTCACCAACTTCATGGTTTAGTATGTAGGTTGGGTTCTTATAGTTCACTAATTGTACCAAACTAAAATTAGACATGGATGAGATGTGTCGCTTCGAAGTAAGTTTATTATTTCCAATTTCTCTATTTTTTAAATAAATAAGATATAGAAAAGATTGTTCTTTTTATAATAGAGGTTTCCTTTAGATTTGTTTAAGAAGTTATATTCTGTTATTTGCAAATGTCATATTTAGTGATTAGAATCAACCTCTAAATTCTAGTGATTAGAATTTTTTTCATCATATTCAAGAATTAATAATAGTATAAAATTTAACATCTTCTAATTATCTATCTACATATATGACATTTAAAGACACAAGTGAGTTATTAATATTAGTATGAAAAATAACATCTACCTAAATTTGTAAATTCATGCATGAAATTTTTTATATTCAATTAGCTACTAATGCATATGTGGAATTTAAACTCTAAACATGGTTTTATTTATGCAACATTGTTTTATCTTTATATAGATAGAATTTAGAGACAAAACTAGTGGAATTACACTATTCCAATATTGGATTTTGATATAATTTCAGTCAAAATCGCATTGATCCAATGTCATTTCTTGTTGATGCTATGATATAATAATTGTAGTGTTGATAAGAAACAAGCCATGGTTATTAAAAGCTAGTCGTTGTAGCTAAACACACCTATTTCATTCACTCATTATCTTTTACTACGTAGTAAAAAAAATTATAAAGGTTCTAAAGCCTGTTGAAGTCGTAAGCCTCTATGAAAGAGGATAAGATGCTTTTTCAACAAGTGATTAAAAGATAACTTGAACATAAAGAGAAATTAACATAATTCCAAGTGAAGAAGCAAGCCAAACTGCATTTGGCAGCCCTACATAGCTAGCTAGACATGAGCAGAGTGAGTCACCTTTTATACTCATAGCTTTCTCAAATTAATCTTCACAATAAAAAAAATGTACACAAATAGTGTGTTTTAGCCAACACAAGATATAATTGGTAAAACCACTTAATTGTCACTGTATGCATACACTACAAAAAAAATTATATGAATGTACTAGCTTTGCTTTTACAACCACTTCTTTATACATTGGCACAATTTTGACAGACTTACGCTCACCCTCAAGTAATATATGTTTTTACTGAGAAACTGATAAAAAATAACACATACTTTATGAAATATCATTAATAAGTGAAAAATTAGCAAAATTACTGGATTCAATATCAAATTTCAACACTTCAAAAATTTCACCCAAACCAGCCTTCCAATTGGTTGGAATTCTATCAACAAACTATAGCCAACAAACTTGTTCAGAATACTAACCTTGCTTCAAGAGGGAAGGCAGTAACGACATGGGGAGGTGACTGTAAAACCTGACCATGATAGATAGTGGTGCTAAGGTGGTGTGCTTGACCGATAAATGAGCGAAGGAGACACAATTTTAGGAAAAGCAGCTGCCAAGGTGCGCATTTGTGGCAGAAGCGAAAATGAGAGGTGGTTTATGTGATAGAAGAGAAAAGTGAGTGGGTAAGGAAAAAATTCTAAGATTTAGGGAAAATGATAGACCTTTTGTGGCATTCTAAGTTCCTTTTTATCAGCATTTAACAAAATGCCACTATAAACTAGTACTCTAGTAGGACATAGAATAAATGATGTTAAAGCATTGGTAAAAGATAACACTGAAACTTTTAGTGGCATTTGTACAAATTCCATTAATAAACCATTGATAAATGTCACTTTTGTTATACTGATTCTAAATTTGAATACTATGTTTGATGTTGTTGTGTGTGCTATTCATGTTTGATCTTCACTACATTGATGGTAAAGCATGAGTAAGATATTAATGAAGCTTGATTAATGTTAATTAACAAGAAATTCAAACAGATTTAACAGTTTATGGATGAAATATTTAGATTAAGGTTAATTGAACATGAAATGAATATGTTATGCATAAATCTTGTTGGAAGCCACTCTTAGGTACATATCTTGCTTAGATATGTAAATATTGATTATATTTATTTGAAATAAAAGTGAAGAATTAAAGTAAAATCATGCTTAGGATGTTTTGAATCTTGATTAAAGATATAAAGATATAAAGATATATGTATGATAAGATAATGATGTATTTATGCTTAATTGTTATGTTTTGCTACTGTAATTCATGTTTAATTATGTCTATATAATTTAAAATGTTGTATGTTAAGATTTGGTTATGGAATGATGTGGATCGATGGCTGTTTGGCCAAGATCCAAAAGTGTACAACATGATGCATGACTCTATGTGTGATGACACATGACTTGTAGTCATATCTACAGTGTCAAGGTCATGCATTTGATGCATGCACAATTGTGTAATGTGATAGAAGTCTTATTGGTAGCACAACCATGAGATATTGAGTCATGTTCATATACATATGTTAATTGAACGTATAGTGTGGAATTTAGGAGGGTCATAATTGTGCAACTTTAAGATACACAACCGTGCAACATGTGCATAATAGAAAGTTAATTAAGAATAAAATTATCAAGCCTTAAACTTAATAATAGTGTAAGAATTAAAATTTAAAGCATAATATGCATTTCATGAAATGCCAAAATAATGTTTTAAGAAAATAAAAAAAATGTTTTATAATCTTTGGATCAAATATGTATATTTTTGGAAAAGTTAAAAAATTGATGTTTCAGCCATCTTTTTTAGGGTTAGACTGAAGAGACACTTATGAGTTTGCACACTCATTAGAAATTAGGAAACCGACATCTATTAAATATTGGATATTGTTTTTAGACTAAGTTCGTTAGAAATTAAGTATTGATCGTGCATAAGGTAGGATTAGATTGAACTCACATGGTTAGGGTGTTGAATCCTTATATTCCATCAATTTTGATCAATGCAAGTATTTTTATGATGATTTATGAAAAGTTAAGGAAACTATTTTACGTTGAGATCACTAGATCGATCAAGATAAGTTTTTTTATGAGATTTTTGGTTTAAACAAGAAAATTTTGAAGAAATTTTAAGAAATAAGAGCCTTTGGGCTAAGTCAATTTTTCAACATGGTTTTAGCATGACATACATATTATAGCATTTATGATTATGAGAAAAGAATTAAGATAAAATTTAAAAGATAAGAAGAAAAGAAATAAAAATATTAAGATAAGATGAAATAAGACTTATGAACTAAGTCATTAAGAAGTAAAAGATTTAAGAATTAAGATAAGATTTCAAGGTAAGGGTCATGTATTTAAGAATTAAGGTTTCATTCTTTATCTTCTAGGTAGTTATATTCAAGAGGTTACCATATCTTGAGACTATGTACAAATGTTAATAGTTCATGTTTAGTTTCATATTTTAGTTCATGTATCAGTGTATGTTTCATGTACAGTTTATGTTAATACAACTAATGTTTTCAAAATAATTTTATGATTCATGGTTTGTAAATATTTCCAATTTCGCATATGCTTAATAAAAATAGGTATTTTAGAAATATGAGCAATGTGAATATTTATGATTTTAGTTCTGTATCAGTATAAGTTAAGATTAGGTAAGTAAGTGTTGTGATGCTATTATATTTATATAAAAAAAAATGTAATAGTATTATAGAAGATCCTTAAGATATCTCAAAAGTAAAATCAGGTAAGAGGTGGGGAATGGTGAAAACATGTCTTTATGGTTGAACAATTGACACCCTATTGGGCCTCTTAGAGATCATTTTGGCAATAGGATCATTTACGCTTCTAGATTGAATCGAATAAGACTTTACGTAAATCAATCAAATTTGTAGTTTTAATTTAGATTAGGATTTTATAGTTTTAGTTTCTATAAGGTTATAATTTGATAGATCTAGGGTTGTGGTTTTGTAGACTTAGTTTCTATAAGGTTACAATCTAGTTAAAATACAAAAACCTTTCTAGCTTTTTTGGGAAATTAATCGATTCGAGTATAGGAAGTCTTTGAGACTGTGGGTCTACGTCAAGTGGTATCTGAGCAAGGCTCTACTCAAGTTCTTTTATCTATCCTTTATATATATATATATTTTTGATTTTGTTTGTTCTAACAAAAAAAAGCATGCCTTTGCTTTTTTGTTTTTGTTTTTGTTTCATGTTATTTCATGATCACAATTGTATTTCTTGTTTGTAGTTGTTTATTGTGTCATGTCATATATATGTAAAAAAATATTATTTAATAGTTTTATCGTAGCCAAAAATTACAATTTATTGTATTGTTGCTTGAATTCGGTTGGAAAAAAGTTGTGATTACTTACTAATTTAAAAAAATGCAATAGTGAAAAAAATAGTAGTAAAAAAAGTCCAACAAGTCATTGAAAAAAAGGAGAGAAACCGAAAAATATTTTATTTGGCTAGTGGACTGTTCTTTGACTTCGAAAGTCGTATTGATATACATCTTGTTCAAAATTTCATACACTGCAAAATTTCCATTTGAATTTTCTTTCATAAGTCTTTTGCTTCCTCTCCAATCATTATAGTTTTGTTGTTTATTTTTTGGACTTAGCTTTGTTTTCTTTCTAGCTGTAGAATTTGTTGCATATATCCTATTGAATCTTTATCTTAAAAATTCTGATTTTTAGTTATGCAATAAGTTGATTGTATTTTTGTTTACGTTGAATTTGATTATTTAAATAACATATTGGAGCACTTGTAAGGCTAATTGTGTGTGTTGTGTGAAACACATGTGAGGTATATTTGAGTATTGAGTGAACACTTGGGAGGTTTCTTAGAGTGTTTGAATGAAACACTTGTGACATTTAATTTGTGTTTATGTGTGACAACGGTTTTTATTGCACTATGTTAGGTGTTCAACTTTGCTTTTTGTTTGGTTACCCTAAACGTGACCAAGAGAACACGCATGATTAAGATTTTGGCCTATCATAGAGTTTTTGAAATAAAGTTGCTACTTGGGGATTGCCTCAAGAAAGATGCATCGGTAAGGATGAACAACTTCATGGATTCCTTGTAGAGAATCAAACCATACACACTTGCCTAATGGATAGGTTTGGTAAGTTAGGTACGATGTAAGAAGGTATTAGGCACTTACAATGCTCAGCCTAAAGGTTGACTTCTGCTCAGGTGGTTCGTTTGAAATTGTTTACCAAGTTGATTATATTCCCAATTTTATTAACAAGCAATGTGGTACAAAAATTTAGCAAGATCTACCTCTAATGTCCTATCTTACAACACTATAGACTGTCTCACCAATATCTGATTACTAATCACCACAATACCATATGAAAACTCATTACTAATACTATGATCAACCACAAGAGGATTCAAAACTCAAGCTATTTATAATATTCTTAGCAATAAAGCAATATGTAGCACCATAATCAACTAAAACAAATAAAAAAGTTTCATGAAAGAGTAACTTACCAATAACAACCATTAATGCTAAAAGAAAAGAATATATACGTTTGTAAGGTTAAGAAACGCTTATTGAGTGACTTGTCACTCATTCCAAAATTTTCCTTTCCTTGTAGATTATGTTTAAATTGTTGAGGGGTGCTATGAGATGGCTTTGGACGAGATATTATCTTTTTATCTATATAGTTTTATGATGTATTTTGTGTAGTCATATTTTATGAGTACCATGACTTGAGTTTAAAAACAGTTTTTCCTATTATGGTTTTAAACATTTTTATACATTGATAATACATGAGGTTTTAGTAAATAATGATCTATGTTTTATCCTTCTGTAATAAATGAATGAATGTATGTTTTAAGCTTTTGCAAAGTAAGTGTGTTTAAGTATGTTTTTGATTCTATTATATATTAATAAGTGAAAAAAATAATATATAGTAGTATTAAAGGCAGGTTCCTTCGGACACTAAAAAAAATATTGATTTGCCCCTACTTGAAAATATTAAGTTACACCTATTATGAAAATCGCATAAACCCCACTAGGCATTATGCCAACCAATTTGCTCCCATTAGGTTTAATGCCTCCAAAACACCATTTTGATGAACAATGTGGAGAGACATGATTTTGACCCAAAATCAACACTTTTTAAGCCCACTATGGAAGATCTGACCTAATGGGTAAGTGTCATATGTTTTACAATCAAAGTCATCTATGAAGCTCAAGACTAACCCATTACTTCAAGTAACAACCTAGCTTTACATGCTTTTGAAGGCCCAAAATTGAATTTAAGGCATTCGGGCTTTAGTCTATTTACTTGGGTTCTATAATTGATATGTTATGTATTTTTAAGGTGGTTAATTTTTTTTTGTTATCCTTGTTAAGCATGTTATGTATTAATTGTCATCTTATGTTGTAGACCATATATAAGGCTCTTTTCGCTGTTGTAACCCTAGAGTTGTTAATAAAAAAAAATGAGATTAGAGAGAACATTGTTTTTCTTCTTCACCCTTAACTTTTATCCAAGTTTGGCCATAGTTTGATGATGGTAACCCTTGCTAGTAACTTGGTGGTGGATATGTCCTTTATCTATATCTTTATGCTTGGTGTTTGGTGATGCGTTAAAGTTTAAACTCTAACTTCCTAGTTCAAAGTAATAAGGGAAGTATTCAGGGTTGTCGTATTCACAGGATTGCGTAAGTAATTACTAAGATGACACTACTCCTAACTCTATCTAAACTATCAAATATGAATCGAAAATAAATCTAAAACTAAAATCAAATTAAAATCACATAATTAATAAGCATGCCTAGGTAAATCAAATAACAATAAGTGAAATGATGCTAAGACTTTTTTCTTTTTGGTAATAAATGATGCTAAGACTTTGGATTCACTAATTCATTACAATATAGGTTTTTCATATAATTGAATATCGCATGTCATTCATGCGACAATGGAATCCCCTAAATTGATCAATATTCCCTCTCAAGTAATATTAATCCTATTTAACAATCTAACAACCTAAATATCTCTATCTAGGTTTAATTAGATAAAAATATATTAAGTTTTATGGAATTTACTAGCTTTTAGCACAAACCTATTGTGCCTATAATTATTGCATGTATTATCAAATATATTTATATATTTGACTAATCCATGGTTCGTTTTCTAGTTGTTTTTATGCAATCTCACATTTTGGTCTTAATCACACAATCAAGGTCTTATTAAAAATTAGCCAAGTTTTTAATAGACATTAAGTTCAAAATGCAAACTCACATGAAATAACATGTTTGTAAATTATAATCGAAAAACACTACACATTCATGAATTAGCTAGCCCTAATCTTAGCATAAATTATTTAGTTCATTATCAAATACAAATAAACAATCAGACTCAAATAAAACATAATGAAAAATAAGAACAAAACTAGATAAATTACTGAATCTCTTATTGAAATCTGATGAAAATTTGTCTTACAATTGCAATCTGAATAGCTTTCGATTGAGGCTTCAAAATAAAATTTTTAAAACTTTGAAAAGTGATTGAAAAATCTCTCAAAACAATCTCCTAGGATGGCTCCCCCCTCTTTTCTAGAGTTACAATTCAATATATATACTTAGGGTTAAGGAAGAGTTTCAAAAAATCAAAACTCTACTGAAAATGCCCATGTCAATTCATCATGTTGAGGCATGAAGATTCTGCCTAGGCTACTGCTGGGCATGCCATGGCATGATTCCGCAGCATGAAGTTCCTATACTGCATGTTGTTGAGAATGCTACAACATGTAGCTTTTGGAATTTTCATGTGCCTCCTACATTCTCCTATGATGTAGCATGATGTTGCAGCATGAAGCTTTTGGAATCTGAAATTGTGTCTTTATAAAAGTTGTAGCCCTAGATGTTTAGTTTTATTTGGATTTTGAATCACCTCATTTGGACATCGTAACCTCAAGTTATATTCATTTTACTGCTCCATGTTTAGACACTGAATTTCACATAAAAGGCTTAAATTTGCAGCAACAGTTGAAGGCCCAAACGAACTTGGATTTTTTCCCATAATAGCTTTCTGAAAACTTGAGATGTCCATTACAATTTTCTGGAGACTACTTTTTCATTTGACAGCTCAAACATATTGAAAATCCTTGGTATCCCGCTGTGGTGCACAATGTTTTTCTTTGCCTTTTATGCTTTAGTCGCTCATTCTTTCTTGGACTAAATTTGAACCACCGACTAGTCTTTCATAAGTGTCTTTTTGACTTCATTTCCATTGAATTCATATCACAACCAATATTTCCTACAAAACCAAATATGAAAACCTGTGATCCCGAAATATGCACGTAATAAGGGTAAAATAGTCAAATCACTCCTAAAACTCTATAAATTGACCACATAATTATATATGCAATTAACACTTATCATTTGGCCTTTACTCTTGAAGTTGTTCTTCTCCTCTTAATTAGTTCTTGGTGGTGTAATGTGTCGTTCCCAAATTTGTTAAGCCTTGTGAGCAGGTGGTTTGAGTAGTTGAACTTATAGAAGAGAGTTAAACACTTAGCAGTGTTTTTGTTTCAAATCCAAAGATGCTTATTGTGACTAAACACTTGTTTGCTTACGATGATAATGAGAGCTCACATATTGCGTGTTAGACATGTAGCAAATTTGCCGAGTAAGAAATTAACCATTTTCTAATTAAATTAACAGTTTTAAACCAAAAACCACACTATAGACTACCCAAAAACAAAATAACAAAAAAAAAAAAAAAAAACCCATGCAGATTTATATTAACTAACAATCAATTTCAACTTAAAAAACTCAAAATTTATATACAAAATTCCTAAAACTTAAACTGAATGTAAGTATAATAATAAACTCTAATATAACTGATTAAAACACTTCAAACTAACATTCAAACCCATTTTATGCAAAATTTGGAGAAGTTTTATGAATTTTGATGGTAGGTAAGCTTTTCTTCTATGGACACAATTTGAATGAAGTCAAACCTCTTTTACGTATCAGAACAAATTCGACAAATCATATTTTCCACCATATATGCATGTTCTCTAGTATTAACCAAAATCATGTAAGTCCTGTTTAGTTTGATTAATTTAATTACTACCCTTACAAAAAAAAGGGCCACTTTTTTATGTCAATTTTTGTTCTTTCGTAGCATTGTCATTGGACGCATAAGAAATGATTTCAAGTTTTTTTTGTTTCTTTCTCATCATCATTAATCAAGTTATCAACATTGATGTGCAATTTTTGGTTGCCCAATGCAAGTACAATTTAAATACCGGGTTGGTTCTTTCAAGCAATTTTAGTCACGGCTGAGACATAAAATAAAATCCATATGTTAAAACTAAGATCTTGCTGAAAATCACATGACTAATTTCGTAAATTCCTCAAGATTACTCTTCGAGATCTTTCTTAATTAGATGCTCAGAAATACTTAAATACAACATGGTTTATAATGGATAATATTATAATATTATGAACTATAGTATCTATGACGATTAAAATTGAATAAATGTTTTGTTTAATTTTCAAATTAAACAAAAAATTGAGACGGCAATATTCGTTAACCATCCTATCAAATTTCAATGATCCAGCAGTATAAATCTAGAGAAAAAAATACTTTCAATTGCGCAAAACTATTCTAAACTTCGAAAGAAAATAGTTTACGCATTTGAATATTAATGGATTAATACTTTGATTGAATCTAAATTTTGAAGAAACAACCCAATCTAGTCTGATCTTCACTTAGAAAAATTTATAGTTTACTCTTCTTGAGAAAAATAAATTCTTCTAGGAATTAGATTGTGATATGTATAACAATATGTTGTAGTAAATAAATAAATAAATATATTATAAATTCAGCCATGGAAAGATAAGCAAAGTGAAACCAGTAACTCATATAATATAAACAACCATGTAATCATGCTTGAAATCTGAAAAAAAAGGATTAACACTTGAGGGCCTAATCAGGTTATCTCATCAAGGAAAATAATCAATATTAATTTAAGGTACTGTATGTGTATGCCATGAACTCTAAAATCTAAATGCAACGGGTAACACATAAATTAAAGCTTAAGGGACAAATCAAGTCCTGATGAATCCTCGTTATCTTCACTTTTTGATATAGAAAGCTCACCGTCCTGATGATAATCACCAGTTTTAGACCAACTTAGAGTTTGAAATTTTGTTGAGCCACCACTAAATCTTGAAAATGGTGGCATAGTATTATTACCAATTGACCCACTGTGATTATTCATGATCCTTAGCCTTTCAATAGATGACTGTATAGTATTATTATTAGTCATGCCAAGGCCAAATCCATTATATCCTGATGGCAATACAGAAGACCGTGGTAATGAAAGTTTATTACCAATAAGTGATGCTGATCTATTGATCATTGAACCATAAATTGAATGTGGAGAACCAATTGGACAATAAGGATAAGAGAATAATTTTGGAGATCCAAAAGTACGCAGCTGATGATGATGTTCTTCATTGATTTCTTGTCGGTTTTTGGCCAGGGCTCGCTCTTGCTTGTGTGCATTTTGATGCCCTCCTAGAGCTTGTGATGTTGAGAACTCTCTTTTGCAGAAATTACATGAGAAAATCCTGGTTTCTAATTGCTCACTTTCTCGCTTATAGTAAGTCTCATGATTTGAAAGCTTCAAGTCTAGCAAAACACTACTAGAATTTGATGAAGCTTTAACAAGTTGATGATCTTCTTTCATGTTCATCTTCGCAGATTAAACCCTAGTTTGTGACTATTTGTTTTCGGACATGATTTTTATAGATGCAAATTCAATTTATATACTAAGAAATATAAAATCTTTTTCGCATATGGAAAGAAATCTCAATTTGTAGATATTTTATGCATTTATTTTGGCTAGTATGGAAGTGATGATGACTAAGATTTAACTTGTTTTAGAACTTTTTATATGATGAGGGGGCCTATAATTATTCCAAAAATCTATGTAAATATCTATTTTTTACCCAAAGTTTGATAAAACAATAGATTTTCACCATTTAAATTTGCAAAAAAAAAAAAATCAATTTTCCACATATCTATTAAAGTCAGTCGATAACTTTGATAATCAAAGGATATTTATGTTATTTTATTTAAACATTATAATAAGATCGTAATTAATTTTTATTTTTTTCCTTAAGGTTTAAAATGTTAAGATAACACTTTTGCTAAACATAACTATAAACAATATTAGAATGGCGTAAATATTATTTTTTAAAACTTATTAAGACAAATTCACATTATCTTGTTTAAAAAATTATTTATTCATCTCTACATATTTTGAAAATATATCATGACTCCAACAATTTACAATATGATATTCACATTTTTAATTTATTGTTTTTGTTTTGTTCAATTCATTGGGGGTATAATTACCATTTTGTAAACTACTTAGGGCATATTAAACTTTTAAATTTTCCCAAAAAAACCCACTTTTCTCACATTTTCAAAAAATCACTAATATCTAAAAAAATGATTTTTCTCTAAACTTATGATTATATGTTGTTGACACTCTTAGCTATACTTACGTTAATATAATTTTTTAAATGAAATTAGTTCAAAGGTTTTTTTATCACTTCCATAATTGTATAAATTAATTTACAGATTTCAAATAGCAAATTTAACAAATAGGTTGAAGAATATTTTTTTTTTGTCAAACTTAAAGGTTAAAAATTAATGTCATCAACTATTAGGTGGAAAATAGTGATTTGGCCGAAAATACACTATTTGATACACAAGGTAAACATCTTAAATAAATACTCGTGTATATAAAGAATATCTGATTATTTGCTGCCAACGTGCTTGATTTTGTGAATAGAAACATGATTAATTATTTAATAATATATGAAAATAAAAAATTGCATTTATTCAACATATGACGAGTTATTCGTGAAGTCCTTGTTCTTCTTTCACTTATAGAAATAATATTTAAGTTTCTAACACCCAAATACAAGACATAAACAACTAGTATGCTTGCCATCAACTCTCTATCATGTTGGTTGATAATTTTTGGATTGATTTTTGTTTCTTTAAAGAGAAAGTTTATGGTGCATCGGATGTGTGGTTCATAGATTGATATTTGTTTCTTTAAAAGAGAAAATCTTTTATGTATTCGATAATGATATAAAAATTAATTGTTAAATAAACCACATAAAAGGAATTCTTTTATAGATGGAAGGTTGATTTTAGGAATTTTCTTATTCAAGCCAAAGGTTGTTATACCATTACTTTTAGCATTAAATTGGTATTGAAATAAAACAATAAAAAAATCAGTCACCAAAAAAGATATTATAGTTTGATAAATTAATGATATACGTTAAAGAATTTACAACAAATTGCATGTGAATAATATATCAACTATCATTCTAATTTTAAAAACTTCAAAGGGGGTATAATTGCATGTGATAAATAATAGGGCAAAGGACTATTTCCCACCCATAGTTTGAGATGGGGACAAAGTCCCACCCGCTTAAGTTTAAAAGCCCAGTCTCCCACCCTACCCAATTTTTTATAATTTTTCTAATAGTGTACAGTAATAATCAGGGGTGTTTTTGTCTTTTTAATATTAAAATTTTATAAATTAATAAAATAAATTTTATATAAATATAAAATTTTAAAAACTTTTAAAAAATTTTTAAAAAATTAAAA
>JAJEJH010002037.1:0-12910 GCA_026122585.1 Anacardium occidentale
CAAATTCCCCCTGCATCATCTTAGAAAACTCTCTACGTAGAGATTTATTAGCAGTACCGAAAATGATATCATCAATATAGATTTGAGCCACTAAGATATCTTACTTATGTTTCTTAATAAATAAGGTGGTATCCACCTTTCCTTTTGAAAAACCATTTTCAATCAAGAAAGAACTTAATCTTTCATACCAAGCTGTAGGAGCTTGTTTCAAACCATAAAGAGTTTTCCTTAGTTTAAAGTCATGATTTGGAAAATTTGGATTTTCAAAACCGGGAGGTTGTTCTACACACCTCTTGAATGAAACTATTTAGAAAAGCCCTTTTAACATCCATTTGAAAAAGTTTGAAATTTAAATAATATGCATAAGCAAGCAATATCCTAATTGCCTCTAGTCTAGCTACGGGGGCATAAGTTTCATCGAAATCAATACCTTTCTCTTGAGAGTAGCCTTGAGTAACTAGTCTTGCCTTGTTTCTTATAACAATTCCGGATTCATCCACCTTGTTTTGGTATACCCATTTTATGCCGATAGTGGGATGATCCGTTGGCCTAGGAACTAGCTCCCACACTTGGTTCCTCTCAAATTGGTTCAATTCTTCTTGCATGGCCAATACCCAACTCTCATCATTCAAAGCTTCAACTACCTTCTTAGGCTTCATTTGTGATAAGAATGCCACAAACTCACAAGTATTCTTGATTGAAGCTCTTGTCCTTACTCCTTGGGTTAGATCACCAATGATCTTTCCTTCTTTAACTTCATATTTCACTCTTGGGAAGGAAATCTCTTTTTGCACTTCTTGTGGATGCACAAGTGTGTCATCTTAGGGTGCTTCCATAATTTGAGTCTCTTCTTCCTTAGGAGTGGGGCCATCATTTAGTTTGAGATCTTCCATAAGCTCCACCACTTCATCATTATTTGACCTATCTATATACTTAGAAAAAGATTTATCAAATAACACATGTATAGATTCTTCAACAACAAGTGTCTTTTTGTTGAAGACTCTATACGCTTTAGAGGTGGAAGAATATCCAAAGAAAATTGCTTCATCCGATTTAGCATCAAATTTTCCTAAGTTATCATTTCCATTGTTGAGTACAAAGCATTTACAACCAAATGGATGAAAATATGCAATATTAGGCTTTTTCCTTTTAAATAACTCATAAGGAGTTTTCTTAATGATTGGCCTAATCATAGCTCTATTAATGATATAACATGAAGTGTTTATGACTTCTCCCCAAAAAGATTTTGGCAAATCATGTTCACACAACATGGTCCTAGCCATTTCTACTAAAGTTCTATTTCTTCCCTCAATAACTCCATTTTGTTGAGGTGTCCTAGGGGCTGAAAAATTATGTTCAATGTCATGCTCATTACAATATGCTTCAAAATCTGAATTTTCAAATTCTTTCTTATGATCACTTCTAATACAAGTAATTGCATAACCTACTTGGTTTTGTAATTTCCTAATGAATGGCACAAACATTTTAAAAGCATCATCTTTATGTGCAAGTAGCAAAACCCATGTAAACCTTAAAAAATCATCAACTATTACAAAACAATAACGTTTTCCTCCTAAGCTCATAGTTCTAGAAGGTCCATATAAGTCTATATGTAATAGTTGAAGAGGTTTAGATGTAGAAACAAAATTTTTACTTTTAAAATATGTTCTTATTTGCTTTCCTAATGCACATGCATCACAAATTCCATCTTTCTTGAAGACAAGTTTTGGCAAGCCTTTAACTAAATCCTTTTTAGATAATTTTTCCAAAACATCAATGCTAGCATGTCCTAATCTTTTATGCCACAATCACATGTCTTCCTCCTTGGTTGACATGAGACATAAATCATTTGATGCAATGCTATGTAAATCAATGACATACACATTTGAGTGTCTATGTCTTATGAATGCAATATTGTTAGTGCTTTTATCAATAATTTCACAACATAAGACATGAAAGCATACTTTGAAACCCTTATCACACAATTGGCTAATACTTGCAAATTATGTTTAAGGCCTTCAACATAGAAAACATCATTGATGGTAAGAGATGAGTTACCTATGGAGCCAATTCCAACAACCTTTCCCTTTGAATTATCTCCAAATTTTACATTTCCTTCATCCTTTTCCTTTAATGATGTGAAGAGGTTCTTGTTTACGGTCATATGTCTTGAACATCTACTGTCCAAGTACCTCTTGCTTGACTTCTTTCTCTTCACCTCTAAGCACACCTATACAAGACATATATTTAAGTTTTCTTTGGTACCCAAATGGTTTTGGGTCCAGGTAGGTTAGTCTTAATTGTCCCTTTAGGAACCCAAATCCTTTTTATTCTATAAGGTTTGTCATTCCTAATTGGAGATTTTCTAATAGAATGTCCAAGATAAGAGCAATATTTGCATTTTATTTCAATGGCCTAAGGCCTTTTTAAAGGTTTATGGCTGTTTATAAAAGGATTTCCTCTATTGTATCCTAAACCTTCTTTATTTAATCCACTTCTTTGAGATGCAAGCATCTTATCCAATCTTTTAGTTCCTATCTTAAACTTTTCTAGGATTTCATTTGATTTACTTAGGTTAGCTTTCAACTCATCATTTTCTTTCTTAAGTGACTTCAAATAGTTTTCAACATTAGTTTTCTCATCTATAACATTTCTTAATTCATTTTTGACTTCATTACATTCATTTATAACATTTTCTAAACTTAACTTCAAACCAGTCATTTTTTTCTTTAACATTTTATTCCTAGAGCAAATATTTTTGAATTATAATAATAAAGAGCCAAAAGCATCTTATAATTCATTAAAAAAGCATGAATTGGATTCACATACCTCTTTATCCTCCGAATCGCTTTTGGCCATAAAACACAAGTTGGCTCTTTCCTCTTCATCATTATCATCACTTGAATTATCACTACCATTCCAAGTGGCAGCTAAGGCTTTCTTCTTGAATCTTTTCTCAGCATTCTCCTTCTTCTTTTCTTAAGCATTGGACAATCTTGTCTAATATGTCCAGGCTTTTTGCATTTGAAACAAATGACTTCCTTGTCGTTGTCTTCTTTGTCTTTCCCTTTAGGTTTGAAGTTGCTTCTTCCTTTCATCCCCCTATTCTTTGAAAGGAATTGGCCAAATCTTCTTGCTAGCAGACTGACGTCCTCCTCATCCATGGAGGATTCTTCTTCTTCCTCTTCTACAGCCTTCAAAGCAATGCTTTTAATGTTTTTGCTCTCATCCTTCTTCGGTTTCCTCTTCATTTCGAAGGTGAGTAGGCTTCCAATTAATTTATCCATCCCCAATTTCATTAAGTCTTTGGATTCTTCTATTACGGTCACCTTCATGGTCCAAGATTCTGGTAAGGTTCTCAATACCTTCTTCATCAATTCTTCATTCTCAAATCTCTTCCCCAATCCTTTCAAATGATTGACTAGGTTCGAAAACCTCTTATACATATCCATTATATTTTTGTTTGCCTTCATCTCGAACAGCTCGTATTCCCTAAACAACAGTTCAACCTTGGATTCTTTTACTTGACTCGTTCCTTCATGTGTGGTTTGTAGGATAGTCCACACTTCCTTGGTTGATTCACATGATGATACCCTATTAAACTCTGTAGAATCCAAAGCACAAAATAAGATGTTAATGGCCTTAGCATTTAAACTCAATAATTTTTCATCTTCATCATTATATTCATTTTCATCTTTGGGTAAGTTTGTTCTAAGGTCTACAGGAACAAAGTCTTCATGTTCAATTATTTTTCATAACTTGTAATCTATTGACCTTATATGTAATCTCATTCTAATCTTCCATTGAGTGAAATTTACCTCATAAAACAATGGTGGCCTAGTTGTGCATTGTCTCTTACTAAAAATAGGAGTAGAAGTGCTAGCCATTTCTCTATATGGATCTTTTACTCTAAAAATCGTTAAATTTTGTAAATTTCCTAGAGACCTACTCTGATACCAATTGAAAAGCCTTAATAGCTAGAGAAATAATACTAGAGGGGGGGTGAATAGGATTATTAAAAAATCTAAAGCAATAATCACAACAAAAACAATAATAATCACAATAAAGAGAGAATGAGTTTAGAGATTGCTCAGCCAATTTACAGAGGTTCGGAGCTTTGAACACAAACCTCCTACGTCTTCTTCCTCAATCAAACCCGATTGAAGTTTTCACTATCTTCCAAACCTGAAGATACAATAGTTTTTTTCAACAAGGGAATTTCGCCCTTTCTACAGTAGAGATATTGATTAAAAAGTGATTGGTTTTGCCTCTAACTAGGTTGAAAATCCAATATAGAACACAAATCTCTCAAGTGTATGAATGTATAAGCTTTTAAAGAGAGAAAAGATAACCAAAGAGTGAAGAATAAGTAGACTGAAAAACCCTTAAAAGCTAGAGAAATAATACTAGAGGGGGGGGGGTGAATAGGATTATTAAAAATTCTAAAGCAATAATCACAACAAAACTATAATAAACATAATGCACAATAAAAAAAGATAGCGTTTAGAAAATGTTGAGCCAAATTTATAGAGGTTCGGAGCTTTGAACACAAGCCTCCTACGTCCTCTTCTTCAATCAAACCCGATTGAAGTTTCCACTATCTTCAACACCCGAAGATACAATAGTTTTTCACACAAGGGAATTTCGCCCTTTTTACAAATGTAATGTTGATAAAGAGATTGATTGTAATTGCCTCTTAATAGGTTGAAAATCAAATGTAAGTACAAAGCTCTCAAATGTATGAATGAATAAGCTTAGAGAGAGAAAGAGTAATCAAAGATTGAAGAAGATGGCTTAAGCTTTTTGCAATTCGTTTCAGTAACCTTCTCCACTTCAAATTACTCTCCTTTTATACTTCATTCATTGCCTAGAATAGCAAGGAGCCGTTTTGCTAGCTTTGTATCCGTTGAGATGGTTGAAAAAGTACGCTCTGCAATAAATTTTCCAGGCACACGGTCATGTTCCTCGAGTGCACGGTCCTGCTTGCTGCATTTATTACTTCGTTCAGACTCCTAACGGTCAAATTAAAAGCTTAGCGCCAATAATGCACGATCGTGTGTCCTTGACGCACGGTCGTGTTTCGACCCTTCATGGTCGTGTGCCCTTGATGCATGGTCGTGCTGCGATCCTTCATGATTTTTGCCTAAAATTCCAGAGGCTTGCACGACTTGGCTGCGCGATGAGCGCACTGGCAACACACGGGTAAGTTTTTGCTAGCACACGGTCGTGTGCCATATCCGCATGGTCGTGTGTGAGATATATGCCTTAAAACCCTTACACGACCAGCCTTGCACGACCTCCAGGTAGTGATCTTGGTAGTGCTCCTTATTTATCATCACGTACGGTCATACGTATTGAACGTGCACGGTCGTGCATTGACTTCTTTCCTTTGACTCTCTGCACAGCTTCATTTGCACGACTTGATCTCCCATGCTCTTAGGAATAACGCATATGGTCGTGCTTCATAATAAGCACGGTAGTGTCTTTGACTTTTGAGATTCTTTGACTCCACACGGTCGCATTGCACGGTTGGACTGATAATGCATTGCCTGTGTTGTGCATACACACGGTCGTGCATCAAGCACGCACACCCGTGTTTATTCTGAAAATTTCCTCCAGATTTTACAGAACCTTACACGGTCAGGCGCACGATCCCGTGTTTTGGACACACGAGGACCCGTTTGGTCAAGCACGGTCGTACTACTAAAGTACACGATCGTGCGAGACCTATAACCTGTAAAAATAATTTTTTTCTCCCTTCTTTGTCATGAATTACTTCATGCAAGGGATTGATTAGCAACTTAAGCACATTTTAATCATTAATTAGCAACTTAATCATGTTTTTATCATCATCAAAACATCAAGGGTTCAACAATCTCCCCCTTTTTGATTGATGACAAAAATATGTTACAAATATTAAAATTGGATATTGACTAAGGATAAAAGATATGCTCCCCCTCACTTTAAGCATTCCCCCTTAGTTTTAGCCTTAATTACCAATCCAAATTAATATCAATTTTAACTTGCTAATCATTTCATTCTTTCTCCCCCTTTTTTGCCATAAATCAAAAAAAATTTTGACATAGTCTCCCCTATTTTATTAAGATTTCCCAAGACAAGTTATCAAATAAATACACTCCCAATACATTAAGCAATCAATCCACCATCCAACTACTTCAAACAATCAAGCATCAATGATTTCTGTAACACAAATATATTGCAAAACATCACTAGAGTTCATAATATTAATGTTAGTCAAATCATCCAAATAAATCATAACAGCATACAAAAAAAATTATATGTTCCTCAATGAAAAATTTTTTGTAAAAAATGCAAATGCAAATGTAAGTAAGGGATCAAGGCTGGGGTGGCGGTGAAGGTGAGAGGTCTGCCAGGTCATCCAAATTATCAACTCGGGACTCAAACCGGGTAAATCGAGCTTCCACAACATCCCGAAAGGCTCAAAATTCACTGATAAGCTGAACCACATTTGCATCAACCTGTGTCACACGCGTATCGAGCTGAGCCACATGCGCATCAACTTGCTTTGTCAACTCAATCAAAACTTGAAGCTCGAAAGTTGATTGACCTTCAGGACCAGCTTCAGGGCGAGCTCGTCTTCCTCTACGAGCACTGGTTTCAGCAACCGAAGGCATGGCAGAAGGTTCAGTAGATGGCTCATGGTCACCAACAACTGTAGGTAGTCTCTATCCATCATTACCATCTTTCTCGATCACCTTCATCTGATATAAAACATCTGCATTAAGCATGTAGGAATCTTCGAAGGTAATCCGAAACTCTCCGTACCCCTCAACCGAAATACCCAACTTCTCAGCGATAAAGGTAATGAGCATACCAAAATCGATAGAAACCTTTTCCTTATCGCTGTGGGACTGGATATCACTCAATTTACTGATAAGCCATCTCGCTGTATCCAGTTGTCGTCCATTCATGGCAGCTTCCATTACCGTCATGTCGCAAACACTTATATTCCTATTTGTGTTCGTGCGGGCATTTAATGTGTAGGTGACCATCCGATGAAAAATGCACATGGTCGGATTATCCAAAGAGGAAGCTTTCGCCTTCTGAGCCTCATAAAATCTGGAACCGCTGAGTGATCGCCACACTGCCTGAGTACTGAGTTCATGAGAAAAATCCAAAATTCCCTCTGAATTGCATCCCAACCATTCACCTAATTGTTCGGCTGGTACCGTCCAATTAGAATTAGCTAACCGAAATCTCATAGTATAATCTGTAATATTTCCCCACACGTCCTTCGTAATCGACAGGGAGCTATAGAATTCATAAACTAAATTTTCGTATGCATCGTTTCTCATGAAAAATATCCCATTCAGCCTACAGGAATTAACTAAACCCATTATCTTATCTAATACGCCAATTTCCCTCAAAATCTACCTATCCAAACATCGCCTAACATAAATTGACTTTTTCATAAGCTTCGAAAGGAGTACATTTTGTTGGCGATTGGGGCTAACAATTCCAAATGGGTGTCTGTCCTTGAAGAACTCCTAGAAGGCCCGGAACGAGTTGGCAACTTCATTCTTGGAGGCATTGTGGATTGGGTTTAAGAAATAATTGGAATAGAGATTTTGAATGTGTTTGTGAAGTAAAACAATCTCAAAAAGTGAGAAAAACTTAAGAGAAACTTGTAAAAACAAGTTTGAATGCAAATGACAGCAAGAAAAATGAGTGATTTTGATGAAAAATCGAGAGAGAAAAGAGAGAAATCGCGGCTAGGGTTTTAGAGTTTTCATGAAAATGAAGAAAATGAAATGATTTACTTACATAGACGCGAGCGCACGACCGTGTTTATTTACGCACGATCGTGTTTTCCCAAATCCGTACGATCGTGCACACGATAGTCGCACGGTCGTGTGTTCGTAAAAATCTCGAAAACCATTAAACTTTAAAATGCATACCCGTGTATGTTATTGTGCGTGCGCGTGTAGATTAAGCATGAGTTTGAAACTAAAATGCATGGTCGTGTATATTGGAACACACGGTCGTGTGTTCATGCAGGAGCACGCCCGTGCATGCTTGGAACGCACGGTCGTGTGTGACCAAAATCACATAGACCTGCACTTTTCCAGAAATCTGCAAAATTTGAAGAAACATGCTCAAAACACCTCAAGTCATGAAAACTTGGATATTTTGATTCAATGAGGTTTTATTATTTGAATTCAAGTGTCGATTGATGCCAACTATAGAGTTACATCGATTCGACTCGAATTCATATTCAAATTAAACTCATACAAGCATATATCAAACATTTTCATTCAACCATTTGCATATAACTAATCAATAGCATCTTCATTAGCATTCATGCATATTCAGACATTCAATTCAAAACATCAAGCATTCAATCAAATCATCATGTAAGCAATAAAAGGTAGAATTCTTAGACACTTACTTGACTTGCATCAATCATTTCAAGCTCCCTCCTTATGTATGCAAATTTCTCCTTTTCTAGAGGCTTGGTAAAGATATCAGATAGCTGGTGGTTAGTGTCAATAAATTCAAGCATAATATCACCTTTGCTAACATGATCACACAAGAAATGATGTCTAATATCTATATGTTTTGTCCTAGAATGCAAGATGGGATTTTTCGAAAGTTGAATGACACTAGTGTTATCACAAAATATGAGAGTTTTTACTATTTTGAAACCAAAATCAGAAAGTTGTTGTTTCATCCAAAGAATTTGGGCACAACAACTAGTTGTGGAAACATATTCGGCTTCCGTAATAGAAGTTGCAACTGAATTTTACTTTTTCAAAAACCATGAAACTAACATGTTTCCTAAGAATTGACATGTTCCACTAGTGCTTTTCCTATCAATTTTGTAGCCTCCAAAATCAGTATTTGAAAAGGCATGTAATTCGAATGTTGAGTTCTTAGGGTACCATAAATCAACATTCGGTGTTCCTTTAAGATATCTCAAGATTCGTTTCACTGCATTCAAATGTGATTCCTTAGGATTTGCTTGAAAACGTGCACACATGCATACACTAAATAATATGTCTGGCCTAGATGCAGTTAAATATAATAATGCACCTATCATGATTCTATATGACTTTGTATCAACACTTTTACCTCCCTCATCCTTATCGATCTTTGTTGAAGTGCTCATTGGTGTTGGTTGCTCCTTGGCCTCATGCATGTTTAACCTTTTGATGAGGTATTGAGTATACTTTGATTGAGTAAGCAATGTTCCTTCCTTCATTTGTTTGATTTGTAACCCAAGGAAGTAGTTTAGCTCTTCCATCATGCTCATCTCAAATTCCCCCTGCATCATCTTAGAAAAATCTCTACAAAAAGATTCATTAGTAGCACCAAAGATGATATCATCTACATAGATTTGAGCAATTAAGATGTCATGCTTATGTTTCTTTATAAACAAGGTGGTATCCACCTTTCCTTTTGAAAAACCATTTTCAATTAAAAATGTACTTAACTTTTCATACCAAGCTCTAGGAGCTTGTTTCAAACCATAAAGAGCTTTTCTTAATTTAAAAACATGGTTTGGAAAACTTGGATTTTCAAAACCGGGAGGTTGTTCTACATACACCTCCTCTTGAATAAAACCATTTAAAAAAGCATTTTTGACATCCATTTGAAAAAGTTTAAAGTTTAAATGGCATGCATAAGCAATCAATATCCTAATTCCCTCTAATCTAGCTACGGGGGCATAAGTTTCATTGAAATCAATACCTTCCTCTTGAGAGTAGCCTTGGGCAACTAATCTCGCCTTGTTTCTTGTAACAATTTCGGATTCATCCACCTTGTTTCGGTATACCCATTTTGTGCTGATGGTGGGATGTTTCGTTGGCCTAGGAACTAGCTCCCATACTTGGTTCCTCTCGAATTGGTTCAACTCTTCTTGCATGGCCAACACACAACTCTCATAATTCAAGGCTTCATCTACCTTCTTAGGCTCCATTTGTGACAAGAATGCCACAAATTCACAAGTGTTCTTGATTGAAGCCCTTGTCTTTACCCCTTGGGTTGGGTCACCAATGATCCTTCCTTCTTTAACTTCATCTTTTACTCTTAGGAAGGAAGTCTCCTTTTGCACTTCTTGTGGTTGCCCAAGCATATCATCTTGGGGTGCTTCCACAATTTGATTATCTTCTTCTTTAGGAGTGGGGCCATCATTTAGCTTGAGATCTTCCATGAGCTCCACCACTTCATCATCATTTGACCTATCTACACACTTAGAAGAAGATTCATCAAATAACACATGTATAGATTCTTCAACAACAAGTGTCCTTTTGTGGTTGCACAAGCATTCTAATAGTATGTCCATGAAAAGAGCAATACTTACATTTTAGTTCAATTGGTTTAGGCCTTTTTAAAAGTTTATGATTGTTTATAAAGGGATTACTTCCATTATATCCTAAACCTTCTTTGTTTAATCCACTTCTTTGAGATGCAAGCATCTCATCTAACCTTTTAGTTCCTATTTTAAAATTTTCAAGGATTTCATTTGATTTGTTCAAATTAGCTTTTAACTCCTCATTTTCTTTCACAAGTGACTTTAAATTGTTTTCAATATTTGCTTTCTCATTTGAGACATTTTTACACTCATCTTCAACTTTTTCTAAACTTAATTTCAAGCTAATCATTTCTTTCTTTAACATCTTATTCCTAAAGCTAACATTTTTAAATTCTAGCAATAAAGAGTCAAATGCATCTTGTAATTCATTAAAAGAGAATGAGTTGGATTCACATACCTCATCATCTTCTGAATCACTTTTGGCCATGAAACACAAATTAGTTCTCTCATTTTCATCACTTTCATCACTAGAATCATCACTACCACTCTAAGTGGCAGCTAAAGCTTTTTTCTTGTATCTTTTCTCACCATTCTCCTTCTTCTTTTTCTTCAGCAGTGGATAATCTTGTCTAATGTGTCCAGGCTTCTTGCACTTGAAGCAAATCACCTCCTTGTCGTTGTCTTCTTTTTCTTTCCCTCTAGATTTCAAATTGCTTCTCCCTTTCATCTTCATGTTCCTTGACAGGAATTTTCCAAATCTTCTTGCTAACAAGCTGACATCTTCCTCATCCATGGAGGATTCTTCTTCCTCTTCTTCTACAGCCTTTAGAGCAATGCTCTTAGTATTTTTGCTCTTATCCTCCTTTGGTTTTGTTTTCATTTCGAATGTGAGCAAACTTTCGATCAACTCATCCATTCCCAATTTTGTTAAATCCTTCGACTCCTCTATTGCGGTTACTTTCATGGTCCAAGACTCCGGCAAGGACGTCAATATCTTCTTCACTAATTCCACATTTTCAAACTTCTTCCCCAGTCCCCTTAGATCATTGACTAGGTTTGAGAACCTTTTATACATATTCGTGATGTTCTCGTTTCCCTTCATCTCGAATAGCTCATATTCTCTGAATAGAAGTTCAATCTTCGATTCCTTAACTTGACTTGTTCTTTCATGTGTGGTTTGAAGGATGGTCCACACCTCCTTAGCTGATTCACAAGACGATACTCTATTGAATTCTGTAGAATCTAACGCACAAAATAATATGTTAATAGCTTTGGCATTTAAACTTAATAGTTTTTCATTCTCATCATTATAATCATTTTCATCCTTAGGTAAGTTAGTTCTAGGATCTACAGGAACAAAATCTTCTTGTTCAATTATTTTCCACAACTTATAGTCTACTGACCTTATATGAAGTCTCATCCTAATCTTCCATTGAGTGTAGTTAACACCACAAAACAATGGTAGCCTAGTAGTGCATTGACCTTCACTAAAAACAGGTGCGGAAGTGCTAGCCATTTCTCTAAAAAGATCTTTAACTCTAAAAATCGTTAGATTTCGTTAATTTCCTAGAGCCCTACTCTGATACCAATTGAAAAACCCTTAAAAGCTAGAGAAATAATACTAGAGGGGGGTGAATAGGATTATTAAAAATTCTAAAGCAATAATCACAATAAAACTATAATAAACACAATGCACAATAAAAAAAGATTAGAAAATGCTCAGCCAAATTTATAGAGGTTCGGAGCTTTGAACACAAGCCTCCTACGTCCTCTTCTTCAATCAAACCCGATTGAAGTTTCCACTATCTTCAACACCCGAAAATACAATAGTTTTTGACACAAGGGAATTTCACCCTTTTTACATATGTAATGTTGATAAAGAGATTGATTGTCATTGCCTCTTAATAGGCTGAAAATCAAATGTAAGTACAAAGCTCTCAAATGTATGGATGAATAAGCTTAGAGAGAGAAAGAGTAATCAAAGATTGAAGAAAATGGCTTAAGCTTTTTGCAATTCGTTTCAATAACCTTCTCCACTTCAAATGGCTCTCCTTTTATACTTCATTCATTGCCTAGAATAGTAAGGAGTCGTTTTGCTAGCTTTGTATCCGTTGAGGTGGTTGAAAAAGTATGCTCTACAATAAATTTTTTAGGCGCACGGTCATGCTCCTCGAGTGCACGATCGTGCTTGCTGCATTTATTGCTTCGTTCAGACTTCTAATGGTCGAATTAAAAGCTTAACGCCAATGATGCACGATCGTGTGTCCTTGACGCACGGTCGTGCTTTGACCCTTCATGGTCGTGTGGCCTTGATGCATGGTCATGCTGCGATCCTTTATGATTCTTGCCCAAATTCCAGAGGCTTGTAGGACTTGGCTGCACGATGAGCGCACTGGCAGCACACGGGCAAGTCTTTGCTAGCACACGATCGTGTGCCATATCCGTACGGTCGTGTGTGAGATATATGCCTTAAAACCCTTACACGACCAGCCTTGCACGACCTCCAGGTAGTACTCTTGGTAGTGCTCCTTATTTGTCATCACGCACGATCGTGCGTATTGAATGTGCACGGTCGTGCATTGACTTCTTTCCTTTGACTCTCTGCACGGCTTC
>JAJEJH010002038.1:2870-15762 GCA_026122585.1 Anacardium occidentale
AAAATTTATAAAAATTTAAAAAATATTTATAAAAATTTTAAATTTAAAAATTCAAGCAACCACCGCCGCCGGTGCCGGTGGCAGTGGCCGCTCATAATAGAACCAGGTGGCCATTTTCGACCACCTGGTTCCAGGGGAGGCCAGATCTAGCCTCCCCTTTCAGTGGCCGCCTCCGCCCGAAATAAAAGCTGGAAACGGCCAATGGGGCCAAGGCCGGCCCTTTACGGCCATTTCTAGCTCCTAATCTTGTCGGAGGCAGCCAGATCTGGCCGCCTCCTCCAAAACTGGAGGCGGCCGATTTGGCCACCTCCATCGAAAGGGGAGGCCAGATCTGTCCTCCCCTGGAACCAAATGATCGGAAATGGTCACCTGGTTCTATTATGGGCAGCCACAGCCTCCAATGCCGGCGGCGGTGGCTGCTTGAATTTTTTAAATTTAAAATTTTTATAAATATTTTTTAATTTTTTTAAAATTTTTTTTTTATTTTTTAAATACTTTTTAAAAATATTTAAATTTAAAAATTATTTTATATTTTTATTATAAATTTTTAATTTTTAAAAGGGTAGTTTAGTCATTTCAATAGAAAAATTATAAAAAATTGGGTTATGGGTGGGAGATTAGGCTTTTAAACTTAAGTGGGTGGGACTTTGTCCCCGCCTCAAACTATGGGTGGGAAATAGTCCTTTGGCCTTTAAAATATCATAATTTACATGCTTGTATCTTCATGTAATTTTCTCTTGATTGAATTGACCTTGATTCAAATTTTTGGATTTGAGTATTCAATCTGAATTAATTATTTGAATTTGATTCGAAGAATTGTTGACACTCGAATCCGTATTGAAGGTCATTTAAAACTCAAAATATTAAGGATGTTGCTTTGGAGAAGTTCTGGAAGTGAAAACATGTAAAATAACTTAAAAATGCAAAAGGATCCAAAAAGTGGTAGAATCCAGGTGTCACGGCACCATGCCACGGCATGCAGTGCACAGCGTGCAAGTGCACACGCGGGTGCGCGCGCAGGCAGGTATGCGTGTGGAGCAGCCAAGCACTGGGCGTGCGGGAGTTGGGCATGCGGGCGTTGGGGCGCTGGGCGCGCGCACAGGTGTGCGTGAGTGCACGCTTGCGTGCGCAGCAAGGCAGCATGTGGGCGTGCTGGCAGGCAAGTCAGGAGCGCAGCGCTACGACACTAGGAAGGGGGAATCTTCTCACAGCCTGCTTTCACTCGTTTCTTATCCGAATTGAGTCCTGTTTTTTTCCTTAGCTTTGTATGAAGCCATTTGATAAAATCATACTCTTTGATGTGCCATTTTTTATAGTTTTTGAGTCGGAGCATGATCCAAAGGCTTTGAGGAGACTTGTGCAAGATAGTCCGAAATTCCTTTCAAATGCTTTGATCAAACCCGAAGAAGCTTGTTTTTTTTTGTTTTGATAGCTTGGATAGGCTTGTATTGGCTTGAGAGGTAATCTGGAGGCATCAATGCCTGAATCGGTGATGATATTTCTGAAATCACACTTAGATTCGGATTTGGATACATATCAGAATGTTTGAATTTAAATAATCTAATGGGTGTAACTTCGTTGGGATTAAGTCCTTTTGGCCTTCTTTTTATTAGACTCCTACTTCTGTTAATAATTTTTTTATTGGACCCTATTTTTTGTCACAAACTTTTTTATTGGACCCTTTATCTTGCATAATCCTTGTACATCTTCCTGCCCAAAATACCTTCCTTTTTCTGCCCCTATGCATTATCGTTCTTCTACTTGTCTCTTCCAAATTCAACCTTGGCGTTCAATATCTTCCCAGGTAACAATCTTGGACATTTTTTTCTCTCCGTTTTTAATTTTATTTATAATTTTTCGATTTAATTTTCTGAGTAAAATTATGAATTAAGACTTTGACAAAATAACATATTATCTTTAAAACTTGTGGGTGCTTACTACTAGTTCATGAAACACATGATGGGTTTACTAAAAAAATCCCTTGAAATATTTATATTTGAGATGTTGTAATCTATTCTCTCTCTTATTGCCTTCAAAGAGAGCCACCTGCATTCTAATACATATACCCATTAGCACATTGCCTCACTACTTATCTTTTTTAATTTCAGTTAGAATTCTGCCATGCACATGTGTTGTAAACTTATATTTAATTTTAGGTACATTCTGCTTCATAATTGAAACAGACAATGCAGCAATTGAGTAGCCCAACTTTCATTCTCTAATTCTATGATTCCACAACACTTTCACCATCAATCACAGCAACCAGTTTCTTTTATTAGAAGACAAACACATTTATATTTACAGCAAAACTTCTGAATTTGTTATTAAAAATAATTTATGTTATCCATATTCTAACGACAAAAATGTTTGTTTTAGATTAAAATAACATGATGAATTTGTCATTACAGAAAAGCTCTACTATAGTTATGCATAATGGTATTTTAAAAAGTTCTTTAATCTAAATATTTGTAATGATTCTAATAACATATTCATGCTTCATTTTTTTTTTCAAATGCAATGGAAAATATATTATCAAGGTCAACACCATCTTCTAAAGTAGAATCTAAAGATCCATTCGACAAAAAAGGAGTGTAGCATGGAAGTATACAAGTGAAGGAACTAATTTAACGAGAAGAAGGTGGTAATATATGGATTTAGTCAAAAGCAAATAGTAGGTGTGGGTATTAATAAAATTAAGCAACATCTAGCTAGAGCAAGAAGTAATGTTGATCTAGTGACCATCCTAAAAAATTTTTGTAAGGGAGGTTCAATTAATATATAAATTTCAATTTGATTTATATATTTTGATAACGAACAAAGTTTACTTTATAAAATAAATTTCGATTGAGGAGTGAAGACAATAATGGCGAACAAACTCAAATTTTTTTTTTTCTAAAATAAACCTATAAGTTATAGACTATAATCTACATTCTCCTATCTCATTTAACTAGCTAAAATTTACATTCATAAAATAAATTTCAATTGAAGAGTGGATATAATAATGGTGTTTATAATAAATAGTTAATTTCAATAAATACAATACTAATATTTAATTGTTTATCAATCTACTTTCAATATTATATAGTACAAATAAATAAATATTAAATATTATCATACTTTCATTTGAGAAATCAAAGAAAATTAGTTTTATTGATATAATATAAATTAAAACCGTATATATTGAATAAATATTTTTATTAAAAAATACTAATTTGTGTAAAAACTGACCTAACATTTAGTATTAAAATATGATGAACGAAGTTTGAGTGATTTTTCACTTCACAAAACCAAAAACTTCTATTAAAATTAAAAATTTGTCTTTATACTATAAAAAAAGTTGGTATTTTGCTTTTAAAAAAGTTTATTTTGTAAATTTATTTATAGAGACATGAGATTGGGATTCAAGCTTAAATTTTATAAAAACAATGTTAAATTTAAAGACATTTTTAAAAAAGCTCATATGCCTAAAAATAAAAAAAATCTATAATACAATTTAAAATTATAAAAATAAATTGTCGAGGGGCCCATGGCCCCCCTTGGGCCCTACATAGGGTTGTCTTTGTGTTGATCCATGTAAGAAGGTTACTAAAGATGTTTGATTTCAAATAAAGGGAGTCATTAAAAGAAAATGTTGAAAAAACCAAAGGAAAAAAAGGATCATATAATGATGATTACAACATTCAAGAGATTCCTCCGCATAAGTCTATGAGTTCCTCTAAAAGAAAGAGAAAAGCAAATGGTAGAATTGAAGCATATTTCAAAATGCCTTGTAATCCTTCTCAACCTAGTATCAAGGCTTGCATGCAAAGTTAATAAAGCGGCATGATACTGACATGGCAATTGCCTTACGGTTTTACAATGCATGGATTTGACAAATTCAATACTTAATCACAAGAAGTCTATGTCAAGAACCAAGAATTGAAAACTAAAATTGAAATTTCTGAAAATACATCTAAATTTTTATTGACTGAAAAATTAGGGTTTACAACTATTTATACATCTCAAATCTAACTGAAAATTTATCTGTTGCAATTACAATTAATCTTCACCATTTCAACTAAAATAACTTCCTTGACTTATCTTATTGATCGATTGCTAACTTGGCAACATCAACTCAGCTTCCAAAAGTTGTCAAACTCAACAGTAGCTCATCCTTTCCTTTTAGCTGAAAACCACAATATCTTTGATTTTATTTCTTAACCCAAAATGCTATGTTTTGGTGTTATTTTAATTTATACACCAAACTTAACGTTTTGGGCTAGCCAGCAACATCTTTGGGCCAATCATTCTAACATCCTCCCTCAAGCCAATATCACAAAGAATTTATGATAGCAAGCTTGTAATATATAGCAGATTGCTAAAACTTGCAATTTGCGACATACAAACTAATAACAGGCTTGCTCCAAACACAACCATACAGAATTTCACCCAATCATACAAAGCTTTCTTCATCTCCTTTATGAACACTAACTACAAATTACATTTTTCGAACACAATTTTTTCCAATTTTCCTCCTTAACTACTAACCACTATCTGATTACTGTAATAACATTGACAACTTTCACCATAGTTTCATTAAGCACTAATTTTAAAAAAATACAAAAATGAAGGGAAGAAGACTGTGATGAGAATTTAGAAACCAAAAACCCAAATTCCACATACCTCATTTACTGCTAACAATGGTTACACACATCAAAGTTTTCATGTCAGACTCTAACTTCTTTTACTAATCCTCTTGTTGCTCTTCTTGTGAATCTAACTGTCTCACCCAAGACACCACATTTAACTTCTTTTTAAATTCTTCAAATTTCACCACTGTCAATGGATTGGTCAGTATGTCTGCCACTTGATTTTAAGTAGACATATATTGAACCTTCAATTCCTTTGTAGCTACTTGTTCCCTCACAAAGTGCTCATCAATTTCAATGTGCTTAGTTCTGTTATGCAATATAGAGTTTGAAGCTAAAAATCCTATACTAACATTATCACACTACACTATAGGCACAAACACCCAAGCAATATGGATTTCAGTTAACAAACTCATTATTTAAGCCAATTCAGTAGACACCTAACTAACTACTTGATATTCTACCTCTATAGAAGATGGGGACACTACCTTCTATTTCCTAGAAGACCACTACACTAAATTCTCACCAAAATACTCTCCATAACTACTGGTAGATCTTCTATCCTTTAGGCTACCAACCTAGTTAACATCAGCATAGGCTTCTAATGTGAACACAACAGATGTTTTAATCAACAAGCCATGATATTGAGTACCTTTCAAATACCTCAAAACTCTCTTACAGGCCTGCCACTGTAATATTATAGGTTCCTTTAGAAATTGACTGAGCTTATCAACCACAAAAGTAATATCTAGCCTAGTAATTGTAAGATATTGTAGTCCACTGATGATACTTCTGTACATAGTAAGATTAGAAAATTTATCACTATCCCCAACAAACAATTTTACCCCTAGTATCATAGAAGTTTTACAAGGCTTGGAGTCTTGCGTTTAAGATTTAACTAATAGTTCAACCATATATTTGCTTGACTCATATGTAACCCATGCTTATCTCTATGTACTTTAATCCCTAGAAAAAAAACTTAAGTCACTAAGATCTTTTAAAGAAAATTGAACATTGAGATCATTAGTCAGTGCCTGAATGTATGCATAATCAGGCCTTGTTAGTATAATTTCATCCACATAAATCAACATATACACCCTGACTTGTTTTTCCTTTAACACAAATAAGCTTGAATCAGAAATAGTATTCACAAAACCCCTATCTAACAAAGCAGATTTTAACTTTTCATACTAGGCTTTAAGAGTCTGTTTAAGACCATATAGAGTCTTTTTTAATTTACACACATACTCAAGTTTTTCAACATCCATAAAACCTTGAGGTTAACTCATGTACACCTCTTCTTAAAGATCACCATTTAGGAAATCGTTGTTTATGTCAATTTGATGCATTGGCCAATTACAAGTGACAGCTAGGGATAATATGATCCTAATAGTGATAGGTTTCACTGCTAGACTAAAGGTATCAAAATAGTCTACCTTTGGTGTTTATTGAAACCCCTTGGCTACTAACCTTGCTTTCAATTTTTGACTAGAACCATTTGCATTTAACTTTGTTATAAAAACCCACTTGTGACCAACTACATTCTAACCAACTTCTGGAGGTACTAACTCCCAAGTATGATTTTTCTTCAATGTTGTAAATTCAGCTCTCTTGGCATCAAACTAATCTAGATCCTTCAAAGCTCCCAAGTATGTGTATATTTCATAATATTTCGAGTAAAGTTGAAACATACAAGCTTCATTGGAAGTAAAAGGATTTTTCTTGAAATATACAAGTCAAAAAGAAATCGTAAGGTGGACTAACAGAGACATAACACTATTTGAGATTATATGGTTATATGCTATGTCTAATATCCTCTCAAATCATTGATTCGTGATTAATTTGGTTATTAATAATTGTGATTATGGATAAGCTTATGTCAATATAGAACATATGTATTGTTTTAGTTCATTATCAATAATCATATTAATTAGATTGATAATTGTAATGGTATAAAACTTTGAACTATTTTGTTTTCTTAAAATAGTGACCATTTTCGAATTAAAATATTGATTACTTAAGAGTCAAAATTTTTTTCTTTTTTTTTTAAATTAAAATAAATTAATTAAGGTTGCCGAAGTTGGATAATGTTAGAAAATTTGAATGTGCACTGACATTAATTAATATTTTGATTTATAAAACTAGGTAATTAAAATAGTCCAATGACAAATTATGAATAGACTTAAAAGTAATCAATAAAGTTGAACTCATTACACTAAACAGTTTATTATTTGAGTGGATGGTTAAGTGGGGGTTTTAGATTATTAGACTTTGATGAAAAGTTCAATAATTTACTATAAATTAACTAGGTACCTACTCCAAAACTAATACACGCAACCTTTTCCATTAAAAACCGTCAATCACAGAGGTTTTAAGAGTAGAAGGCTTAATTACTACAATCATTGAATCTGTTAGCAAATTCAGAGAATTTCAGAAATATAAGAAGATTGACTCATTCAGTTTTTTTTATCACTTTAATTCAATCCTATATTTAATTTAATTGTTGATTCAATGTTCTATATTCTATGTGATATCAGATTCAAATTAGATTGTTTTATAACAATCTCAGCACTGCGGATGATAATCATATATACTTGATACCTTCCATTTATTCTTCAGATAAATGCCTTAATTTGAGCTTAGCTCTTCATTGGCCATGGCAGAAGCAGATAAATTATGAAGGAAGAAGAGGGTAGCTGTAGGTATTCAATCAAAACCAATTCAGACTGTGTAATGGGGATTGACATGATCGATATCTAATCCTCTTAACTTTGCAAAGGATTCAACCTTGCCTTTCAGAGTATGAAGCTCCCTTAGTCTGCAAGGAATCAAATGCATGAGTTGTTAGTCTTTGAGCGGTATTAATTTGTTCTCAACACATTGATAAGCAACAAACCAACCTCGCAACTTCTGCGCGTCTTCTGGCTTCCTCGGCCATGATGTTAATCTCCCTGAAAGTGTGCTTTTCTGTGAATGTCTTTGCCTCTGCAGACTGCAGGCCATGGAGAGTTCTCTGTTCAGTTGCCCAAGCAGCCTCGCGCGCCTCCTTACCAAAGGATTTCTGAGTAGTTAATGCAGTCTGACAAGATAACGAAACAAAGGCCGCTCGTTAATCAAATTTTAGCTCAAAAATCAAGTCATAAGGAAGATTTTTGGTGGGGTTCCACTCACTCTTTTGTCATACACCAGACCCCAAGCTCTTCCGCTGAGTGCATATCGAACACCAAATTTGATAGGATCAAGCAGCATGTAAGTCACTATGTTGTACAGCCAAATGATACCAGTCCATCCCCAGCCAATCTTTTCGATTCCTGCAACATCCCATGTTGCCAAGGCAGATATTACAGTTGCAACCTGTTGTTTAGAACAATACATCACAGTTTACAGCTATATTCGAGATTTTTAGTCAAGTTTTGTCATTCTAACTGCAATAATTTAATAGATATTCAATGTTCAAACAAAATGATAAATAAGGATTCGTCCACTAACAAGTTGAGCAATGATGAATGCAGCAACGAGAAGAAGTCCTGGTCGTTCAGTAAATGACCATCCCCTAGAGCGAGTCACAAATATTAGTGCCTGGCTGATGGTGCTAACTTGAAGGTAGACAGCGGATGCTAGCCGTGCAGTTAGTTTATCCAAGGCTACTTTATCATGTTTGTCAAATTGATGTTTATTGAAGTTTTTGACATGGAAATGATTCTAAGATTCCAGAGAAAGAACACGAGTTAGCAACTGAAGGCACCAATGATGTCCTCAATAAGAAAAGATCGATTACAATATTTCATCTACCGGAAAGAAATTGGTTTCATAAGCTGCCCAGAAGAATATGACAGTCATTAGGGCGAGATAACATCCTATGACAACACCAGTTGCAAAAATTTCACTGAGCTTCCAACTGTCAGGAGCTGGTGATGGCCTGACCCTGTCTTTTGATATTGTCATAATGGTACCTGTAAACAATAAGTTGATAAATCTGATAAGGAATCATAACTTTTACCTGTCCTTCCATGAAACTTAACTTAAATAGCTCTTATTACATACCATCATTAAGGATTGCAATGATTAGTACCATTAAAGGTGGGAAATTAAACTTCCAGAAACAAGTGAGCAGTGTGAATCCCAGCTGTTATATTAAACCAGCAGCCAGTTAAGCAAAGATGCTAAGCAAATTCGTCCTATGATAATAATTTAGGAAGATATAAAAGGGAAACAGTATACTCACCACTATACGAATTGTGATGGATACTGCATATATCTGGAAAATGGAACAATTACAGTGAGATACTTGAATTGTAAGTATAATGAACCTAAATTTATTTACTAAAGTCTCTACTTCCTTCTGTCAAGTAAAGAGAACTTCCTCTTACAGTGTAATTCTTCATTCTCTGAAAAATAGCACGGCTTGTTAAGACAGCACTAATGATAACACTCAGCCCAGGTTCTGTCAGAACAATATCTGAAGCACTCCGAGCAGCATCAGTTGAATCTGCCACAGCAATCCCTATGTCTGCTATCTTCAATGCAGGTGCATCATTAACCCCATCACCAGTCATTCCAACGATGTGTTTTTTTGCTTGTAATCTTTTCACAATCTCAAATTTATGCTCTTCAGAAAGCATGGAGTAGGTTAGAATAGTGAATATAAAACAGATTTGCAAGGCTCACATGCTATATAAACAGATTTACCAGGAAAGACTCCAGCAAATCCATCAGCTTTTTCAATGAGCTCATCAACTGGTAAACCTTGAATTGAAACATCCTTAATTTCACCAAGCAGAGCAGATGAAGGATACATGTTTGTGCCCATTCCAAGACGTCTCCCTGTTTCCTTACCAATGGCCAGTTGGTCTCCTGGAAACGGGCCCACAAAGAGATAGTAAAAATCGTCATAACTTGACAGGAGAGTCATAATCAGTGTGATACACACCTGTGATCATCTTAACACTAACACCAAGATCTAGAGCTCTCCTAATGGTTTCAGCACTGTCATGACGTGGAGGATCAAAGAGAGGGAGAAGACCAACGAACTCCCAAGGCCCACCAGGACTGTCTTTGGTACCGGCTGGTACTTCCTGTAGATATGATGACTCCTCTTCAATAAATGAAAATAAATTCCAGAGTATATGGTGTTTTTGAATGCTTAAATACCTGTCGAGCAACTGCCAGAGATCGAAGACCCCGCTCAGCAAATTTATCAATTATTGAATGGACCCTTTTTTCATTATCTGCTTTATTCCATGACAGATTAAGAATCTAGAGTAGACAACACGCATACAACCACACAAAAGGAAGTTAACAGCTTGTAGACTTGAATAACTGTAGTTGTTAAGTTGTATATTCATACCTGTTCCGGTGCACCTTTGCTCACCCTATGCATTTTACCGGCTTTGTCAATGTATGTTAGTGCAGTCCTCTTATCAGTTGGATTGAAGGGTAGGAAGTGAACTTCAGTAATATCAGCTCGTGCCTTACAGAACAAAATCAACCAGCTGAGGCTCATCAATGGAATAGACTACATGAAAAGGTTCAGTACGGAGGGCTGGTAATGCAGCCCTTACATTATTCAGCAAACAATATTTTTTGTTGGTAACACTAATACCTCTTTAGGATCAGCCAGCATAGACACAATTGCAGCATCAATGGCATCTTGATTCTCCAACCTTGAGGCTCTTGCTGCCATCAAAACAACCATATCCTTGTCAACACCACCTGCGAAAACCTGTAATGAAAGATTCCATGTATTAAGTTGCAATATTGGATAACAATGTTTTGTACAGAAACGTTGCATTCATTTAAAAGCTAATTAAATGAAGGCTATGTGGTGTTTGTGCATCAATGCCACATAAATCTTGCAGCCAAAACATCCCCAAACATTTGTATCTATAAGCTATATGACCAGAGTTCTTTATCATGTCTTTGACGTAGATAACAAAAGGAAGAGACCAAAGTTGCCACCTCTATCAAATTTTTGTCCACAGTAAGTTTGTTGAGAGTTAAAGTGCCAGTTTTATCACTGCAAAGCACATCCATCCCAGCCATTTCCTCAATAGCTGTCATCCTTTTTGTTATGGCACCCTGCAAAGGAAGTTAGCAATCTTTAAGTTGATCTCTCACAACACGAATCAGGAACTGGCATAATTTAACAGTTTGAACACAGACCTGCTGAGATAAACGATGAGAACCAATTGCCATCGTGACAGAAAGCACAGTTGGCATAGCAATTGGGATTCCACCAATAAGTATCACAAGAAGGTTGTCTATACCAGTTCTATAGGCCCTTCCCTGAAGCCCATAAATGACTACGATTTCAATAACCATCCCAATGGCAATGGAGCAAATACAGAAGTTTCCAATTGAAGTCAAGACCTGAGAGCGTAAAGGAAAATGACATCTTGTCAAATATTTAATTTGTTTGGTCGCTTTACACATAAGCATCATTTGTTTGGTTGTTAAATCTTTAAGCCAGAGGTTTAGTTTCCAAAATTATGCCATGAGCAGTGAGTGCAGAATATTAGTTAATCAAAAAGAGTTCTAAGATCAACCTTCTGGAAGTGCCCAACATGGGTTGTAGATTCCACCAGATGAGCTGCCTTCCCAAAAAAAGTATGTACTCCAGTCGCAATGACAACTGCTTCAATTTCACCTTGCTTACATGTGGAGCCAGAGTAAACTCCTTCGCCAGGACCCTTTGTTACTGGGAGCGACTCTCCCGTAAGAGCCGACTGCAAAAGGAAATAATATCACAATCCCAGATGAAAGCCAGTTACTTTCAGGGCCTGCTCAAGGCCTATGACTAAGGCCGAAGAAAAAGAGGGCATAAGGTGAAAGAAAAAATGGTTTCACATTGAATTTATTTGATAACTGTCTTGGGTGACAGATAGTTTAAAGTCAGTCTACTTTTAAGAAACCGCTATACTTACCTCACCTGACATCTGGTGAGCTATGCTTTGCTTATAACTTTAGCTCAAAAGTGATTAGCCATGCCTGATTAATTTGATTATATAAATGCATCTTAACACTCATCAATTGTTACCTAGCAAAGTTGTAAGTTGTAAAGATCTTGTCATGAATTATGAGTCAATACCTGATCAATCTTCAGGGGATCTCCTTCAAGCAAACGGGCATCAGCAGGAATAATGTCTCCTAGTTTAATACTGACAATGTCTCCAGGGACCAACACAGAAGCATCTTCCTCACTCCAGCTTCCGTCGCGTAAAACCTGAGAAAGACATTTGTTATTCGAGAAGGGAACAAAAATTTTTCTGGGTTAGGGAAACACTGAAAAAAGGAAAAAATAAAATAATTTTTATATTGCCCTAAATTAATTTAGTGAAAAAAGGGCATCAAGCAAACCTTGGCTTTTGGAGCTAGCCGAGCCATAAGTGCTGCAGCTGCGTTTCCAGCATTATTTTCCTCTATAAAGCTGATGGTTGAATTGATAATGAGCAGAGCCATGATGCCAAGGAAATCATGATAATCTGTGCCCTTGTCCTGGAAAGACATTTGCTTTCAGTCAATCAAATTAAGAATACAAATTCTATGAGTGCAACAAGATGTTTTCAATTTCACATTTCCATCATAAAAGAGAAGACATAGTGCTGTGGACTTACCCCTCCATGAGCAAGAGCGATGGCCATAATTGCCGCTGCTTCCATAACCCATGACAGAGGATTCCACATGAACCCCAGAAATTTGAGAATTTTACTTTCCTGTGAAGAAAATAATAGTAACAAATTCAAGATAAATATGTGATATGACAAAACAAATCAACTTGCAAGTAATACTAAGATATAGACAAGAGAAAAGAAAAAAGAAAAAGAAGAAAACTAGTCATACGACACCTTTTTCTCTTCCAGTTTGTTATACCCAAAAAGCTCGAGTCGTGCTTGAACCTCAAGAGCGTTTAGGCCCTCTCTTGTACATTTTAGGTTTTCAAAAACTTCTTCAATCGGTATATTCTCCTGCATAAAAAATCCCCAGATTAGGATCCTGAAAATGCAGATTAGAAACAATTATTTCCACCTAGTCTAGCCGTGTCTATGCAAGAACATACATATTTTGCTTTTAACAATTTGCAAGACTTCCATCTTTTAAACTTATTTATTTTCAAATGTTATCACTAGATGAACAAAACTTTAGGATTTACCCAACTTGCATCAAGGAAAATATTGAAACCAACATTGGGTTTATTCTTATTTGAGATTAAATCTTTATCAAAAGTTATGGTTTCATATCCTAGGTAGGATTGGAGCAATGAGCGA
>JAJEJH010002039.1:0-12876 GCA_026122585.1 Anacardium occidentale
TAAGTGAAAAAGAAATATAACAGAGAAAAGTTATTCTCAGAGAATATCTTCCTTTCAAGCTAAACATGCATTTCTTATCTGGAATCAATGTGAATAACAATAATAAGTTATTTCACTAAAATATTAACAAAACTATATAAAATTGTGAAACAATAAATCTCATAAAAAATATCACACCTTCTACGTGCTCCTTAGACCATTTAATAGCACACATCCACCTTTTGTCCATTTTATATTACACCTATTTCAAGCATGTATATGGATCATCAATGAAAACAATTATATAACAAATAGAATGTCAATTAAATATAAACAATTATACAGTAGCCTTTCCAAGTACTTATAAATGTGCAACAATACAAGGTTTCATTCGTTTAACAATAAAGCAGTTATAGTAATAATACATATATGAGATATATTATACACACACACACACACAGAGTAAATGATGTATAGTATTTTTTTGTATGGTAGATATATTCAGTATATTAGCATAATATATATACAGTACATATTTTTTCACACAAAATATGCAAACAATATATAAAGTACAAATTCTATACCACACATAAAAACTTCTTCATTACCCGAATTTCTGCTTTCTTCCTCCAGTTCTCCTTTATACAAAATTTTTGGGGCTATTGGACATGATCCTAACCAAGAAAACTATGAAATAGCTTCCTTCATCAAGTTATATAACAGCAACCAATATATAGCCCTACAACAGACAAAATCAAATTTCAGAATAATTGAATAAAATCATATTAATAAGTTCTACTCTTGTTGTTCTCATCAACGGACACAAATATGGATAAACTATTCATGTGAATAATAACAGAAGTTTTTTCAGTAACACACTTCAAAGCAAAAGAGTATGCTGAATTAAAAACTGTAACGTGTTTGTTCTGTTAGGAAATATAAGACAGCAAACACTAGAAGAGTTTCAGCAAAAATAAATCCTTCACATCCATGCACGTGACAACCTAGTGATCATTTGTTCAAAAATAACCAAGTCAATACCTCAATAACAACAGTCATTCACCATATCTTGGAGAGATCCAACATAACCCAAGTTACTACAATTTGAGAAATATTTATATAGATTCAAGAAAACAAGGACAACTATTAAGAGAAAGAAATTGAAACGACAAATCTTAGAAGAAAATTGAGTTCAATAAATATATTGATAGCAGTTTAAACAAGCCAATTCCTGAAACTCATTCATCTTACAAAATTTTTGAAAGAATTTAAGTTGGACAAACACTTTCACTAATCTAATTACAAACAATAACTCGCATTTTGAATGAACAGAGTGATCCAACATTATATGACAATTACTAGAATTGCTGGAAAAAGCAATGGCTGATATTTCCAACGAAATGTGGAATAATAGATTACCACATCTAAATGTCGTCATTTATGGTTTAAAGAAAAAATGATATCTGGCCCAAATTTCATAAAACAAATCACCCTGCATGCTGATAATGTTAACAGGGCAGTTCCATGGCAAAACTGATGCAACACACAGAAGAATAAATAGTCAATTTCCAGAAAGCTCATCAAGAACTAGAGACATAAAATGAGAAATTCTAATTATGTCATTTTGATTAGAATTAAATTCAATATATTTTATAGTTTTAACTCATTTACTCTTCGCAAATTAAAAACTGTAACGTGTTTGTTCTGTTAGGAACATATTACTCATTAACAAAAGAATCAATCTGTTGTCACATAAAAGATTTGATACTAGCACAAATTCAGATTCAATACTGCTTATGGATAAAATCCGGAAGAAAACTAACACACTTAATTCGAAAATGAAGTTGAGATGAAACTGGACAGTGTTGAAATTTTGAAATAATATATTAATATATTTTTGGTATTTACCGTAGTAATTCTCGTTTCACTTTTTCATGAAGTCAAATAATGATTGTAAAGAGGCGGCCATCGGGTGCAATAGATACAAGGCCTTTATGAAATCTCTGTAGCTTGGTTTGGAGAAGTAACTTCCGTATTTTCTCGTTGACGAAAATCCCGCGTAAAGAGAGATTTAAAAAGTCAAATTATAATTGGAGTAAAGCAATTGTGCCTGCCAAGTCCAGAATCGAATGGGCATGTTCTATCTACAATATAAAAGGTAGAAGAAGAAGAAGAAGAAGTGTACCTCTGAGAGAAGGCCAGGTGACACAGTCGGGGAGGAAGAGAACCCTAGCGCTTCAGGGGAAAAAGGTATACGGGCTGGCCTTCGCGAATTTTCTACGGTGGTGATTTGGTTAAAAACAATATTAACAATATTCACTTTTTGATTTACCAAAAAAAAAAAAATAAACAATATTCACTTTTTATTTATTTTTTCTTAATATTAAACTACGTTTTTAATAAATAAAAACTCTTATTTATTTTTTAAAAAGTATTTATTAAAAGAACTAAAATTAGGGATTATATACAAACTTAACTAATTTTGTATATAATAAAAAGTATTTATTATAAAAACAGAATTATACGAATCGAATACAAATAAGAATCGAACACGAGCTAAGTTATTCGAATTGAACACGAACTCGAACTTTATAATAAAAAAATTCTATGAACATGAACCTGAATTGTACGAATCGAGCCCAAACACGAACATGTGCATGTTCGCATTTGAATCGGCTTGAATTCATCCCTAATTGCTTTCATGACACATTTGATAATTCGTCATCTAATTTCATTATTAGTGACGTCAATTATCGTCATTAAACAAATTCTTATTCGAATAATTTTTCCTTCATACTTTAATTATGATATATTTATCTTTTTTATTTAAATAAATGTATATTGGTGACTAGGTAGGGCTAGATTTGAATCAAACATGTTAAGGTTCGTTTTAAAATTTAGTTCGAATAAGCCTAAAACAAACTATTCAAATATGAATACGAATACGAACATGTATATTGGTGACAAAAATAATTCGTCAATGATATTTTTCATGTGTATCAGTGACAATAATTATATTGTCACTAAATATTAATATTAAGTGACACAAATAATTGTCATCAAATGTGTTCCCTCCAAAAAATTTAGTGAGAAATTTTACTATTAGTAACAACTAATTAAATTGTCACCAAATATTAATATTATATGATAAAAATAGTTACCATCAAACTTATTTCCTCTAAAATTTTGCCATGAAATTTTACCTTCATATCAATTGTGACGAATATTATATTTTGTCACAAATAATAATCAACTGTGACGAATATTATATTTTGTCATAAAAAATAATCAATTGTGACAATTGAAATGGTCACAAAAATAATATTTTATAATTAATTTATTTTATATATTAATTAATGACAAACATGTATTACGTCATCAAAAGATACAATATTGTGACGATACGTTCGTCATAAATATATATTATATCGTCATAAAATTATTTTAAACTATACTAACAAATGAAAAAGTGACAAAATTTAATCATTCGTCACTAAATATGAACATTGGTGATGAATAATTCGAATTTTGTTGACAATATATTAATCATCACAATAACAAATGATTTAATGACAATTATAAAAAAAGGTCATTAAAGACTGTCATACGGTGACAAAATTACATGCGTCACAAATAAATTTGTCACAAAATATACAATTTCTTGTAGTGTAAAGGAAAGAAATTAGTCCTAAAAGGAAAATTTCCTTTAAGGAAAGAAATCAATCCTAAAGTGAAAATGTCCTTTAAAGAAAGAAATCAATCCAAAAAGGAAAATATCTTTTAAAGGAAAGAAATCAATCTTGAAAGAAATTCAATTGGGGAATTACTATAAAAAGAGCTTGGAACCATAAAATTTAAAAATGAGAATTTTATAGAAAAATATACTTTGGAGAGGACTTTACAAAGAGAAAATTATACTTGCAAGATACAACTTTGAAAAGAGAAAACCATTCTTTGGGAGGAATTTTGGAAACACAATTACCCACTTAGAGAGCCTTGCCTTGAGAGAAATTGTTTTTCTTGTGAAAAGAGAGAAAATAGCTAGACCTGAAAAGTAATGATTCGTTCAAAGGACATCAAGGTTCCGTTTCATCAAAAGAAGACTTTGGAAGGAGCCATCTTGATAGGTATGTATTCCTAAGGGAAATACCAAATGTTTGTACTTTGATTTTTCCTAAGTTTTGTTTAATTTGTTAACATTATTGAATTTCATTTAATTAAGTCTATTTATTTGTTTTTCATTGTTGCATTGTCTCTTGATTGTCCATAGAGCCTTTGTAGTGATCCATAGACATTTATAAGTGATGAGTATCTGTAAGACCCCGCTACCGTATATACTACTATTACTATAATATTTATGTCTATTATCAAGATAAAAGTATGTTATTATATTGTTCTAAGAAAAGAAGTTTTTATTAGTATATATAGAAGGATCCTACACAATTGCTTACTAAAAGTATATGTATTGTGCAAAAAATGTAATATAATGATATGTTAAAAACCCACTATACAGTATCCTGAAATAAAAACTTATATTGAAATACTAAATAACTATAATATCTAAAATATGTGCATATATATATATATATATATATATATATATATACATATATAAAATATTGTACACCCATATGCATGAGCAATACAAAGCATGCGAATCAATATGCTATCTATTGAAAATTGAATATATGTATAAACTAAAAACAACGGGTAAAACCCACTCAAACTGTATCTCACTCTTCAGCCATCTCGTACTTTAACTTAGCTCTACCAAGATGCTAACCTACAAGAAAAGAACACTGAAGGGGATGAGTAACAAGTCATTTAGTAAGCTTTGGATAGACTCTAAGCTTTTTAATTCAACTAGCTAGCTGTTATACAAATGCACTTAAATAAGTTCCTAATAACCTAATAGCTTTTTTTGCTCTAGCTCTAAGCATCTTTCTATTTTGGCTTTTTATCTTTTTTTTACATGCCTAGTCGAATAAACTTTACTTAGTTTATGACTAATCTCACGACTGAATTGATGGACTTAACTTAGTCTTCAACTAGTTAAGTAAGTTTCCTCTTCTGTTCTAGCTCATCTTACTGCTTATATTCTACTTCACACCTCGTTATAAGCACGTATATGAGTATACTTATACAACTTAGTATGAAAAGAAATCTAGCTGAAATTAGCTCACTTAGTTTTTCTCTCTTTTTGATATTCATTATCCTATTTTGTTATCTGATTTCTGAGATCTATAGTACTCTTGAGTTCTCTGAAGAGCTTAATTGAATTCTTTTAAGTTTCTGCTTATGACTTATATTGTGTTGCTAGTTTCTATTATTTTCTCTTTATTGTTCATTATTTACTTATCTCTTATCTTGCTGTCTGTATTTTGATTCGTCGTCGTTTTGTTTTTTATTTATTATTTTGTCATGGCTTATTTTGTAATACATATGGTACTCTATACGTACTTATATTTCAAGTATTACATATTTTGACTGTATTACTAATTATCAATCTGTCTGATAATTTCTCTATTGTTTTACTGTTGTACATTATAGTTTCTCTATTTTGATTAATTGTATACTGGGTGTGACATGATATGAGTATGTTGAAATCATGTCTAGTGATGTTGAAAATCATATATGGGCCTTTAGAACTATTTTCTAAAAATATTTGTCTAAAAACTGGTTTTTTAAAAATACTACTAGAATCTGAAGATTCTAAAATACTGAAAAACTGAATAAAACTGTATTTGAAAACTTTATATATCTAAAAATACCTTCTGTACTACATAGACTAATGAATACAAGGATTCGACACCTAGCCATGTGAGCATCAACTTCTTGACACTAGATCGATAGGCTGAAATTAGATAACTGATGCAGACCAACGCATATATCAATATACACTGACGCTGGTTCTCTCTCTAATAGGCATACCTTCATCTCCCAATTATGTAATTTAATTTATTTTTTTAGTTGTTTATTTTATTTACCACCTTATAAATGAATGTTAATTGAAATGTATGCATGTTCGAATATGGAGAATTTAATAATACAAATTTTTAATTAAGATGAGCCACAAAATGAAGGCTAGCCTTCAAACTGAGTAACATGACAACCTAACACTTTTCCATATCATATCTAACTCTTTAAACCCACCTATTAGGTAGACAAGAATGAGATTAGGTCATCTACAAGGGATCTAAAGAGTTTTCCATCCTTGTCGCACTTTTTCAAGTTTAACTTGGGTGGCAACTCTTAAACTATTACATAATGGTCTAAAAGTTTATTATGCGCTCCTTTTGGTCATTATTGGGATAACTAAATAAGAGTGATAAGTATGTTCTGACATGATGTGACAAAAACCCATCACACCTTTATTGAAAAAACTTTTAACATTCTTTTACTTACATGACATTGATTATTTTTATTTTATTTTAAGAAAGTAAAATGTGTGTAACCAATATTTTAACTTTAAAGTAACCACAATTTTAAGAATTAAAATAGCCCAAACATAAATAATAATATAATCATAAATATAGTTAACATGATTACAAAAAATGAACCAAACTATTATTAATGTCTTATATCAACATTAGATTATCCATAATCATGATTTATGAACTAAATTAACATGAAACAATGATATATGAGTGTGGTAAAATTAACACTCATTAAGTGATCTTAAACAATGTTATATCTCTATCATTTTTCTTTATGATTTTTCTTTAACCTCTATGTTTTAAAAGAAACAAAAAAATCACATAGCTTCACATAAAGCTAGTGAATTTCAATGATGTTTGTATGTTTCAACCTTAATTAATATATCACAAAACATACCATGTATGTTAAAATGTGATTAAGTTTGATCATTTATGAAAATAGATTGATCCAGATAGTGAATGCTTATTCAATAAGTGCTAAGTGGACACATAAGATGATGTGTCATGTCATAACAAGATTAAGTGGTGAATGATTGTTCCACTAAGGCAAAAACCTATTCTAATGATTATTTGATTCAATTATATAACAAGAGGCACACATCCATAATTTATATTATCATAAACATATATGAAAAACATATGAATGGGTTTTAAACTATTCTTCACTAATTCCAATTATTAGAGAAGGGGAAGACTATGATCAAAAAAGGATTTTGGCACTAAATTTAAAAATGAGATGACCAAGTAAGTAGGAGTTTATAATTTGTTCATGTGTTGATCTAAATTACTAACCCTAGTCTTGTATTTTGATGATGAAAATTACATAAATGTCACCTTGAACTTTCAGCATGAAAAAAAGTGCTAAAATTATGCAATTCCATGCACAATCCATGTTACATTCATAATAAATTCTATATATTTTAAGTCTAACCAAAGACAAGTTCAAATCGCCAATAACCAACCTCCCACGATCATCAAACAACAATCAAAGAAAGTTAGGAGAAAGAGAATCAAGTCCACAACAACATTTGATAATTTGTAAAGCAAGAAAGATTCAACTCAAGCCTAAAGGAACTAGCTACCAACTTGAATAAAAATCTAACCAACTTATTTGAAAAGTGTTTGCAAGATTATAAAACCTCAAATATAAAAGATTACTCTACCAATTTGAGGGTGAACCAAAGATAAAGGAAGAATTTCACTATTAGGTTCTTCCACCAACAAATTCCTTTTTACAATAAAAATTTAAAAAAAAGAAAACTATGAGTTTACGTGAGCCACCAAAGCATCATGAAAATCAAAGAAATCATAAAGTTCGTACAAATTTTCATTAAAAAAAAGGCCATTACAATGGATTTGAGCTGCCTTTATATAAACAAGTACAAACTATAGTTAAAATCTAACTAACCCTAGTTAACTTAAAATACAACTCAAGTTACAAGTGATAATTAAAAGAAAACATTAAAAGACATAACAAATAAGTTCCCTAAATCTAATTTACAACGTACAATTAAATATAAACAAAAATCTAAAACATCATAACTTGTACGCTTGTATTTTCATGTAACTTTTTCTTGATTGAATTGGCCTTGATTCGAATCTTTAAGTTAAGTGTTCGATCTAGATTGATATTCAAATTTAATCTAAAGGGTTATTGGTATTCAAATTTGTGTGAAAATCCTTTAAAAACCCAAAAATATCAAGGATGGCGCATTAGAAATATTCGAGAAGTCAAAGCTTGCAAGAAGACTTGAAAAAGACTAAAATCCAAAAACTAGGCAGAATTAGGGTAGTAAGACGCCATGCTACAATAGGAAACTGCTTTAAGAAATATGTAAGGGTATGCAAGAAAAGGCACGGGTACCCGAGAAGTTTGTGTGGATGGACAAGGGCTCAGTGTTATGGCACAATGACGTCATGCTACAGTGCGTAGGACCACATGCGAGTGCATGCTTAATTGTGTAGCAAGGTAACATATAACACTGAATTCTTGTACACATGGGTGCATGCAGTGTTGGGCATCTTGCATGCATGGTTGTATGTGTCAAAGCTTTTTTTTTTTCTCATTTCTGGCTAGATTCTCATCTATTTTGACTTTTATCTTTTCTTTTGGTTTCGTATGAAATTGCTTGATAAATAGGAATGCCTTAGACTACTAGAAATAAAGCTTGTGATGCTAGAGATTTATTTGAATGTGTGACTTAAACCTATGCTTGTTTGTCTTATGTGTCATGGTATTTTCAAAATTGGCAAGTTTGGTTTGAGTCATCTATTACAAGCGCATAATTGGTCTTCCTTGGTTATCTTGGATTAGATGAGTGCTATTTGGATTTAGATCATGTGTTAGGATGATTTAGGTTGAATGACATGTTCTAATTTTCAATATAGGATGATAAAAGCATGTTAAATGAATTTGATTATGGTTGTATGCTTAGATTATCAAGAAAAGCATTGAAGTGGTGGGAAATTACATACTTGTATTATGAATATGAATATGAAGTAGAATTTATGTTAAGTGGCTTTAAATTTAACTTTTGATCTAATATCGCTAAGGTTTGTTTAAGTAAAATGAGTCAGAATTTATGGTGTATGACATATATTATTTTTTTGGATGGATTGTTTGGTAGTTTCTTATGAAATCAAGAAGTGATTAAACAACCATTCCAAAGAAAATAGTTATCCCCAGTTGAATTAAGGTTCTTTAGATTCATAACAAAATGCTTATCCTAAGAACATGCACATCATTTTTATCATATAGCTGAAGCATAGTATGATTGTTCATATAGAAAGGACATAAATACCTTTAGGTAGATGAATGATCTTGAAATAGAGTTTTAGTCAAAGTTCAAGACAATAAAGTGAATGCATTTTCCTAAAGTTAAACGATTGTTCCAAAGTATAAGAATATGAATGGTCGTTCCATGAAAAGAACAACCATTCTAAAGTTGTTCCATGAGATTTTTAAAGGGCATTAAGGGTATATGAAAGTACCTAAATATTCTTAAGATGGAATACAAGATAAGGCATAAATGATGAGCATGTACATGAGAAATAAAGCGAATACGAGCCTAAGATGAGATTAAAGTAAGGTTCAAGTATTATATCATGAAATTTAAAGGAAACATATCATTAATTTTATACCTAAGTTGATTGATGAATTTGCATGCTTTCCAAGTTTCTTAGGATGATAGTTGATTGGGACATAGAGCCCTTGTATAACATACATGGGATTTAAAACATATGTGGAACATTAAAATTTTGTAGATTGAGAGATCTGTGTTACCCATGCAAACATGTTTTTTCATGATGATTTTAGAGAGTTATATTTTCTAAGAAAGTTATTGCAAGGGAGAACTTGTAAGATTGTCTATGTACCCACAAAAAGGTATTTTACTCATTAAGTATTGGGATTTCATAGGGTGTACAAGCATAAGGGCACTAGAAGTGTAGATAAAAATTTCATGGCTAAACATTGAATACAACAATATACATACAAACAATTATATAAAGGTAACCCCTACATGATATACTTGATAAAATTGAATTACATAAAATAAAAATTCAAACCATACAAAGTTTATGAATGTACTTATGTTTGACAATTATATCAGTTTTTACATGGCAAGAGAGAACTCATTACTTTACACAGGGCTAGACATATGGTTGTATGTGAAAGACATGTGTGTTATTTATATGGGTGACATATAGGTGTATATAGGTAGACACATAGTTATATGTCTTATGTTTATCATATTAAAGTTTATACAGTAATGTAATCAGATATGGATTGTAAGATATTTTCCATCTAGGAAGACACAGGCCCTTGTTTGGGCCAAACAACTCAAATTTCAACCTTACTTAACTCTGGTTGAATCAAATTTAATAAATAACTTAGACAAGCACCAACCTGAACACATATGTAATTGTAACAAGGCTTAAATATATATTTCACTTTCAACCTCTCCCAAACGAATTTGAAAAGTCCTCAAAAATTTTTTTTTTACTCTTTTCCTTATGATTCAACTCAATTTGAACTTAAAACCATATTGAGTCCAAGCATTACTCGAGACATAAAATTAACTATCTAAAATAACGAGTTAATTCATGTTAATAAATCCATTTGCTTCTTATATTAATCAACCTTTTTATACATGTAACTTAAAAACTCTTCAATGACCTAGTAATGTATGATCTCGTTTTATGTCAATACCTCTAACTTAGTATCCCCCCGTATACAAACCAAGAGCAAACTTTAACAAGTCATCATAGCCACTTGTCCTTTGATGTGTTAATAGTTATACTCATAGCTTATCACTAAGTGGTTGCTTGTATAATTCAAATCTCTTTATCATATTTTATCTCTTGAGACTAAGGCATACAAATAGTGTCTACTTTAAATATTCCTTGTTATTAGAAAGCAGCCTATTGTTGCAAGCGAAATTCTTGCTAGGGCAAGACAGGAAATCTGGGCAATTTTAGCAAGACAAATTTTTAGGCGACTTTTAGATTTTTGTTTAGATTTACTTTTATATGTAATTTTTTTATTTTTTTAGATTTTAGTCGTAAATTGTATTATACTGTTATCTTATTTTATTTTATGTTAATATCTTTAGATTAGTTAATAAGTTCCTATTTTAGTATGATTAATCTTGTAATTCCCAAATGCAGGTTAGGATTATTCAAATTCTATTTGATTTTGTTAGAAAATCCTATTCTTAGTAAGATACAACTAACTTTACTATTTAAACGTGTCAACTTTGTAACATGAATAATTATTTAATGGATTAAATCAATTTGAGAAAAGTCTCCTAGGTTATCTAAACCACTATCTGTTTTTATTAAACTTTTAGTTTGTGATGAACAGAAATTTATTTGACTTTTGAATTTATCCTTAAATAGTATATTATGGCATCTTCCTTTCCATGTAATTCTAAGTTTGTCTCTCTCTTATAAGGATTAGGTATAGGTTCGTGTGGATTTGTTTGAAAATTGAACTTGATTTGAACTTTCTTTAAGAGCATGGGTTAGAATTCATATTAGTCAGCACTGACAATCTTTGAGACTATGGGATCGTATCAAATGGGGGTTGTTTAAAACTATAATAGTCTTATCTCCAATTCTTGTGCCTTATGTCAAGGTAATGTCAAGCCTATTGATGATTTTTAGAATGATCACCTTAATAAACATAGAAAAAACACAATCACACCATTTGATTCCCTGAGTTGGTTCTATCATTATAAAAGCATCTATCATGACATTTTTGCACTTACAAGTAAAGAGTGCCACTAGAAGTTTATTTGTATATGATGTTATCAATGAACTGATATCATTAAGAGATTGATTCTAGAACATTGACCTCAACAATTCAGTCCACTATTAGGAGCCTACATTTACAATTATATTAGTTATATATATGTTGGAAGAATTCTAATTAAGTATCAATAGTTGTTATGAGAGTTCTTTAAAAAAGAGTATGTATGACTTTTGGATTGCCTCTAAGGATTCAAAGTCCTTCTATCTCTCACAATCCTTTTATATTTACTTGACAAAGAGGTAAAGTTACATGTTGATGCAACTTTGAAATCTTTTTAAGACAAGCATGATTCTAGATATTTATTTTTATAATAATTATATATGAATGATATAATTATATGATCTTGATTGTATAAGAGATGATAGTCTTTCCTTACAAACATAGATCAAATAAGAAGATATTTTCATGGATGTTCAGGAACTAAAGTGCCAAGTGGAGTTTTTCTCGTTATTGAGTGATGAGATCTCTATTTGTATTCTAAGTCGATTTGCAATAAAGGATATGTTTAATCACTAATCAAATAGCTTATTATCACTAATCGAATAGCTCGTTACTAACTACTTATCACTTATGGGCCACTTTTTATGAGTTTAGTCAAAGAAGAGTTTGAACACATAATAAATGGTAAAACCTGTTTTTTTATAAGGAATCAACTTTTGATCAGCAATACTAAATAGATTTATAATGCACATCAGCAAATGGTAATGCCTAAAGGTCGATTACATTTTATAGATTCTTAAGACATATTTAAGAAGACTTAAAATGATTGGATTATAACATACCGCTGGTTGCTTAAGATAAATTTGACGGCAATATTTATTGACCAAGAGCGTATAAACAAACCAATGACTAATTAATTAAGTGGGCATACACACTAATTAATGCTTTACTTAGTCTGATTTAATAAATTTTACCTAGTGTTAGTTATTATATGCCAATTCTTTTGAGTCCAAAATTTGTCATAAATAGCTTTGGAATTTTAAGGGGTCAACAATATATTCCAATTAAACTTATATCATTTTGAAATAACAAAATTCTCTTATAAATTTTTTGTTAAATTTTTTATAAAATTATTAGAAGACAAAAATATCTTCAAATCAAATAATATCTTATTTTTAAAATTTTATTAATATTTTAAATTTAAGT
>JAJEJH010000204.1:2308-18737 GCA_026122585.1 Anacardium occidentale
AAGTTGCCCTTCTTCAATGCAGTGTACAAAGGGGCAATAAGAAATTAAAAGAGTGTACACGTGGCATATACGAACTGACAGTTTAAGCGGTTAGAATCGTGTCGTTTAAATCAGACACTTTGGGAATTTAACGATGACGATCTTTTGCTTATCAAGTGCTCTGACTGACCGGTGATTGATGCCGACCGTTCTAATTAATTATTTTATTTTCAATAATTATCTTTTTACCTTAATTTCCCTTAAATTCTGGAACCCCGAAATCCTTTTCTTCCGTTCATTCTTTGAAGGGAAGAATGAAGTTGATAATTTTCTAAATGAATAATTAAAAAATTACAACAGGCTTAAGGATCCAGTACAACTTCCAGTTTATGGGACCTGGAAATCTTATACATGAAGAGCCTGGAAACTTTTTAAGTGATGTCCAAGGAATTCCTCGTAGATAATAGAAAGTTCATCACAGCCCCGGTTAATGATGACTAGCTTACTCTTTGTGGTCTCTCGGTATTTTTAGAATAAATTTTAACATAAGACAAAATAATTGATCGAAAAAGGCAAACCTTTTGTAAACAAACAATACGAAAAAGAGTTTTAACAATATCATTATGAAATCAAAGATAAATATTTATAATGTTTTTAGTTTGCACTTTCTCTTTATTGTCAACCACAATATCGATAAAGTTTTTCTTTTTTGACTCTTAGAAACAACTTTTATCATTAAAAATATAGACAAAAATAATAAAATCTTAAACATAATCTTTTTCGTATTTCAAATTTTAAATCTTATTTACACAAATTGTCAAAATAAGGACATCATCAATCACAGTATTACAATGTTGTATATTGATTATGTTATTTTTTGTTTTTTGTTTTTTTTTTATAAGATTTATGATTTATATAAATTTATGCAGAAAAGTTTCATTACATACTAAATGGTTTTACTATATTTTGTTTTATATGAACAATAAGAATAATCAAATGAAAATGAAAATTTATTGTTAAATTCAAATTCCAAAAATACAAAATTCTATTACTTGGTTTATCTTTTTTTAAACCAATATTGAATTTAAAATCTAAAATCGAACATGAATCCGAACCATTTCTTCTGTTTTTTTTTTTTTTTTTTTTTAAATTTAGTCGCATGCATCTTAATTGAACATGGCTACTCATAAATTCACTTCAGACATTTAAATATGATGAATATGACTTTAATTCAGATTTATTCATTCCACTATAACCCACTTGGACCTTGTGCCTCAGGGGATGTAAAAATAAAAGTTAAAAAGGTTTCTGAAGAGCCTTTCCAGATGGTATTATCTGAATTTTGAATTAAACATACTTCAATTACAAATCATAAAAGTTGAAAGGAGAAAAAGTGGCTCATCCTTAGCTGCTCAACTTAACTTAAGCCTGTGCCGTCAAGAATCCAATGCTTAATCATTCCCTTTTTCGGATTTCAATAATTAACCCCTTAACTCAATCCTAAGATTAATAGACAGTATGATTAAACCCCAAAGCCCAAACCTTAAAAAAAAGACACTCTCAGCCTGTCCAGTTCTTCAAAAAAACACTTTCTGCAACAGATCAATTAAAAGATCACATCCCTTTTGATTCTAAGCTGACTTCATTCTTGGAAATGAATTCGTTTTTTGAGATAAAATCACGAAACCCACATACAAGTTCTTTATTCTCAAAGCCCCACTCTAAAAAGCGAGCACGTGATGTTACAGTTTGTATGGTTTTCAATGAAGTTTGTCTTTGATATTGTCTTTGTCTGACTTTTTTTTGAATTTAAATTGCTGTGCAGACAACCTCTTGTAATGATCGCAAATGTGGGCCTTCCGTTTCTGTTTGTCAATACTAAATGTCCTGGTACAATATTTTCTTTGTCAAATTACATAGCAGAAATGACAAGTTTGGCTGTGGGTTTGATCGCCATGGCAGTTGTTGAAGTCTTGTATCCTATTCAAAACGGAGCCTCACACTTGAATCACAAGAAAAAGCAAAACCCAAATTTTGAAACATAAAACCATTGTCTCATTCAGCTCAACAACATACCAAACCTCATAAACATCCCTTTCACTAACAAATTCACTGAATTTAACCACTACAAATCAACCTCTCTTCATTTCTTTATAGATATTGGCTTCAATTGAAGCCATAACACACAAAGGGTTCCATGACAGAGAAACACCAGAAGTTATAAGTTGAAGGTAACCAAACATGTGATTATCTATATAATAATTACAACTCTGTTAATATTTCCTAAAAAGAGGAAGGAATGAGAGTTGGCCTCAAAGAATCTTGAACAATTGTCGAAACCTGTGAAAACTTAGTTAGGATTTCTACACTACCCCCAGTACCTTCATGTATTCAAAAAACAAACAAACTTCCAAGATTAGGTTATGCGCTGAAGGTAATCAGTTTGGTACTTACAATAACTCGTCTTGCGACATAGTTAGCACTAACCATTATGTCTTATAAAGCAAGAGTGCCGCCTATGATCTTTCTTCTGCTTGATTAGTTGTAAAAGAACAACTCTGTGCATTTGCTTCTTCTCAGCTTATTCCATATAAAACCCCAGCGCTTGACTCGTCATCAAAAGGTAGATTTAAATCAGGTAGCATGAAGGAAGACCCTTTACTTTCATCATGCAGTGCTACAGAAAAACCATTGGGATGAGATGCATTCACCTCATTGCATGCACCATTTGCTGGCAAGAGCATGTGTGAAGGATCATGAGCTAATTTCACTTGATGGCACTGGTTCAAATTAGCTTCCTGTGATGCATGACATCTAACTGTTTCCATTGCCTGATGCGATAGGCTATCAAGCTGTAAAAAGAAATTGAAAAAATGTTAAGATACATATGCATATTTACCCATGTAAACCAATCCAAATAATTCTGCAGTTTCTGTTGCAAATCCGCCAGTAAACATGCTATCCAAAGGCATCAACTACATGGCATATAGAATCATGTATCACTTTTCAGTTATTGTCATTACACTAGTAAAGAACCAAGTATTTCCATGTCAAGTGTTTATTCTACCTTCTGATTTTGAATTTTATTGAATGAAAAATATAATTTATATCTTTAGACACTGCAAGAAGACCTAATTCCTCATTATACACCCAGGAGATTCTGGAATCAGAGTAGCAGACTGACATCTTAAAGACAAGATGTTTTGAGGACTTCCAACTCCGTAAGGACCATATCTCTTAAAATAATCACTCTTTTGCACTTCACCTTGAAATCGTAGATTAACTTTTAACACCAACCACAATGTTCTGCTGGATAAGTACTAATATATGAGCCCTGTGCTTCCAGACTAAAAATAAGTTCCAGAAGCCACATTCAAAATCAAGTTTGGAAAACTTGGTGCAATGATAGTAAGAGTTTGAAATTCTCCATAATCAAATTCGCCCATGAAAACTATATGCAGAGACATTCTGATGCCAATTAACAACTATAGAATGTAATGGAATCATTAGGCACTATTCTATGCTAATTAAAAAGAGTCATAGCACCTAACCTTAAATCGTTAAAAGAGAACCACAACATGCAAAAGAATCATTTATCATGACAATTCCACATACATATGATTGAATATAGAAAGAAGGGTAAACAACCAGAACGAAACAGTTGAAAGCATTTAATCAAGTTGAAAAGCATACCAAGCTCTAGTAAAACTTTACCCTCACATCCCATATCATCAAATCCCATCATTTGCTACAACAAGACTACCACAAAATACAGTGAATACTATAAATACCATAATTGTTTCTCTGGAACTGTAAGATAATTCAGAGAGTTGCAGTTAGTAGATACTGTATATGGTCACTTTCAAAAAATCATACAGAGATACTTTTTTCCAATACTAAAAATCTCCAATGGACTTTTAGCATTGGAATCAGGTACTCAAGGACTGTCCATATACATGTTTAGGGAACCAAACCACATAAGTGCAAGTAAAAGTAAAACACATGAACTTATCTAACCTTCATTCTCTTTAAGGTTTCATTTCTAGTTCTTTGCTTCTCAAGTGTGAGACGTAAGGCTGCCAATTGCTGTCAGTTCAACGAATCAAAACATCAATATTCACAACCTCAAATTGTCAATCATTCTATGTAAGGAATACCAATAAATAAAGAGTAGAAGGAACATACAGTTTTCAAACTTCTCCCTTCCTTCAAAAGCAAACTCTCCTCCTCTCTCAGTTCAGCCAACGTCTGCAAGTACACCATATATCAATTCACCAAAACGTATTAATTTAGTCAGCTTATTCACCGATCTGAAACCTGGGACTCACTAGTCTTTTTTATGTTAATAAAACAAAATCATAGAGATAGCGTTGTCTTCTCCTAAAATATCCATTTACCTTTTTCTTTCTTGACCTCTTAGGAGTGGTGGTTTCACTGATAGCGACAACCTGTTAAATGCATTCAATAAACAGCATTCTGTCAGTAACTGATTACATAGAGCCATAATCCCATCAACCAACACTCAAAAATAAAATATATCCTTCTGGTGTGTGTCCAAAACATCTTCGATTGACTACTAGATTCTGCAAAACACAACTGTAAGTCGTTTAGATCATCCAAAATCATAAACCCTAGCTGACAGCTCACACTGATACAGTGCGATATTTTTTCCAATAAGACACCGATTCAAATTTGAAGCCCAACCCGTTAAATATTACCAGAAATGACTTTATAAAATCAATCCAACTATACGTTTTAATTTTTAACACGAAACTGTAGACACATGACGTGGGACGCTAGGGCCACACACATAGCTTCCCCAAAACCAGTCCACGCGGTTGCAGACTCCACTAATAGAACTTGGGCGGCAACGTCAAACCCAATAAAGTGTCACGTGACATCGCATTCACATTCGAAGATTTGAAAGGTGCAGCCTAGCACTTTAAAAGCCCAACCAAACTCTAGATTTAACAAGAACCCCATAATTATATCCATTTTCTTAATAGATAGCGTTACCAACTCCATCCAGTTTTCACCCAAAAAAGCAATTTTTTTTTTACTTAAAAATCAATATTTCGCCAGGACGTTACAGAGATGGTATTATAGTACTGCCATTTTTATTTGGCCAAAGTTACAGTGAAACAAATTTTCCAGACGTGGCAAAGAAATCACTGCGCACGCAGGAAATGGAAACTGCTGCTGACGGTTTGCACAACCACTAACAACATCACACCAATCTAGACGCACAGGCGTATGGAACATTCAATTCACCAAAATGACCTCCGAAAGTTCATCATCTTTGACTCTCGGAAGGGGTGTTTTTGCCAATTTCGTAGGGATTTCTCTGACCAATGAAGGATTGACCCCGACAATGCCTTAGATCCTGGGACAGTTAGGTACTTTAATGACGAAAATGTCCTTACAGAGAAGGGTGTTATGGTCTTTCCGAATAGGGAAATGACACGGTGGCATGGATGATGAAAGTGGCAAGGAAAATTACGTGACCCTATGCGTTGAACGAAAGTCACCGAATTTTTCTTCACAAACTAAAAAATAAAAATTCAAAAAATCAACAAAAGGAGTTAAAAATGGAATTTTATAAAAGGCAACTTCCAAAACGGCGTCATTTGACCGGAGGGTAAGCCGATCAAGCGGACAAAACGACGGCGACAATAGAGGAGATTCACGAGCTCAACCCATGCAAGAAGGGTAAAACCGTCACATCGGAAATTGTCTAAGAAATATACTCCAAAAGGAAATGAAAATCTGACAGATGAGAAGAAACTCCAACTCATCCGTCCGACGAGGTAATTATCACATAGTTAAGGGGCATTTTCGTCCAAGAATAATTCAATGAAAACTGACCAAACTAAAACCGAGTCCCCGAGTCAAACCCACCGGGAACTCACAAAAAGAAACCGAAAACTAAAACACACCTTAGATCTCGTATTGTTAATCGTCTTGGACGGCTTGCTGGACTCTTCGAAGCCGTCAGCAGCGCCACCGCTAACAGAGGTGGCGCCACTCCAAGAAAGCGGCGTGGTGGGGCTGGCACGCGTGGTGTCCGCCTTTTTTCTAGGGAGCTGCTTGGAGCGACGCTGACGCACTCTCCACTCAAGCTGCAACGGCGGAGAGGACTTTCTCACCATCGACGGTGGCTCCGCCTGGTGAAGACGAAGTAACATCTCAACGACGAGGGAGTCGTCGGACATGGCAACGTCAACCCACTCTTCCTCAGTCATGGTGTGTCTGTGTTGTTGGCTATAGTGTCTCTGCGTATAGAAGAAAGTGAAAAAGAAAAAAAAAAATGAAGGGTGAGAGAAAATCTTTGTGTGAAGAAATAAATACCGAGACCTTTATATGTGGTGAGTTTTGGGGTGCGTGTTAGAGAGAGAGAGAAGAGATGCTTTATTGAGAAGCTGAGTGGGTATTTCTGTATTATACTTGTAAATTCATACTCCACCAGACTTTTACTTTGGGGTCGTAATTTTTTTTTAAAACAATTAAAATTGTCCAAATAACATCATCAATCGAATTATCAATATATTATATTGCCAATTTTAATTATCAAACTCTTATTTGGTAACCAATTTAATGAATATTTCCTCTCCTATTTAACTAAATTTGAATATTTAAATTATCAATAAAATTATTGATAATTCGAATAAAACGAATTCAAATCTAAATTTAAATTAAATTAAATTAAATATTTTGATTTTAATCTTCACAAAATAGAGAATTTAACATAAAAATTCAAACTTCTTTTCACCTTCTCTATTCCTTCTCTGAGAACAAAAAATTCATTTACATTACTCTCTGACACGTATGTCAAATATATTTTTAATTTTTTAAACATTTTCAGTATTTATCATAAAATGCAGTCACAGAAATCATAAAAAGCACACTTTTGAATTTTGAGTCGAGGGGCATGCAATGGAATGTGGAATAACTGTCAGCTGCCCATAAGTTAACAATTCCCGAGTAAAAGGTTCGAGTGCGGAGTTAGAATTATCAGTTTATTTATTAAAGTAAAACATGAAGGTAATTGATGTTGATAAATACAATTCAGTTGGAGTGAAACCAAATCAAGATTTGAATTACAAAAATGGGCATGACCAGGCAACGTCTTGGGAGGAATGGGGTAGGTCCGTAGAGATATTGAAGTGGGAAATTTGGTTCCAAGGGAGCCATCACAGTTATAAGTAGGATAATGACTGTTTTCCATCCTAATTATCTGTAAATTAAATTCAAAAAAGGATAAAATTTTACGTCAGATTCTGATAACAAGTTTTGTTATATTTTATGACAAAATTGGTTACAATTCATACACAATTCTTTTACCCTTCATGGAATCCAACAACTTATTTATCAAATTTTTATTTTATTTTTATCTAATGAATCTCCGTCATAAGCCACACGTATTTTCTCTCTCTCTCTCTCTCTCTCGATTATAAGACTCAATAGTTACTTTAAATAATGAACTAAAACAAAAATTATATTATTAAATCACATCATCATAATACAATTCAACTAAAATCAGTTGAGAATAATATAATTTTTATTTATTCACATTATTTTAATGAAAATATCAACAAATGCTGAAGGTGGAATTTAGATAAAAAAAAAAAAATTGTTAAAGAATGTGATAATTTCTAATGTATGGCGGTGTATTTTTTTTATAGTGTATGATAAGCATTGATAATATCGGTGACGATGTTTATTGATATACTTTCAAAGTGTGATAGATGTTGGTGATAGTTATGATAATTAATTTTTAGAGTGTGTGATGAGTGCTGGTGACAACGAAATTTGGTGTCATTTATTTTTCAAAGTGTATAGTTGGTATCGATAATATTGATAATGGTGTCTGATGATATATATATATAGACACACACACATATATATATATTCGTAAGTGTTTGTAATTATGGTAAAAATATTTAATAGTGTGTTTTCATGATACACAATGCGTATTGATGATGAAAATAATAATATCTAATAATATTAATAACAACACGATAAATTATGGTTTGATAGTAATGAGATAGTTTATTTTTTAGAGTGTATAATAGGTATTATTAACGATGATAGTATTTTTTAATGATGTTGATGGCAAAGTGAAAAATTACGATTTAATGGTAAGAGAATTTATGTTCACAGGGAAGAGGAAGATGAAAAATTGGTAGTGATGCTTCTAAAGGGAAATTATTTTTTAGTGGGGAAGTAGAAGATGAAGGAATGCTAACAACGGGAAAAAGATAATAAAGTGGTGAAAAGAGGAAAAAATATAAAATAAAATAATTTAAATTTAAATAAATCGGTGTTTTCATTCAAATGACTATAAATAAAAATATAATCACGTCAATTAATACAAATTATATTTATTATTTTCTTATAAATAGAAAACAATAAAAAATATTTTTATAAAAATGAATCCGTTGATATTGTATGATAACTATTAACCACATCCGTAAAATTATAAAGATATTATTCTATGTTTAAAAACTGTTTGGAGAGAATGTTAGACAAAAGAGGAAGGTTCAATTCAACATCGAAACCAAAACAAAAACAATAAGCCTGCCTCGTTTTCGCCAAGAGAAAAGAAAGGTATCAAAATAAGCTTAACAACAACAACAGCACAAAAGGAAGCAAAAATTCCTTTGCTTTGTGATCCGATTTTATATGGATTTACCCTAAATACATATATTTTTGTATTTTCACTTTATTTCTTATGATGATATCTTAAAGGGTCAACCAGATATTCAAATTTTGAACGAATGGTCAGATCAAAGTACATCTAACGGTAGAGAATGAGACGTTTGGTAGTGATAACCCCACCAGAGTTCAACTCAAAGGGACCTTTCTAGCCCACATTGTTGTGAGGATAAGAGTGGGCTGAATCCTTGCCCACTCCCAAGGAGCTGGTTTTGCTTTAACCCTTGTCAAATCAGCCTCTCTTTAAATATAAAATTGCAACTAAAAATCATAATTTAAATAGGTTATTTAATTATTTATTTACTAAGTACCCTCTCCCAAACCCGGTTAAATTTTCGGGTCGAATCCTCGAACCGAAACCTCTAAACCCTTGTCTTTTTTAGTTCCATTTTCCAAACCCTAGCTTTCAGTTTCATCAGTAGCACTCCTTCATGGCTCTTTACATCTGTAAACCCAAACACAGAACCCTCTCTAACCCACTTCTCATTCACTTTTTCTCAACTTCCCAAAACGGCAACAATGAAAACGACAACAGCAACAACTCTTCCTCTTCCCAACAATCTTCACTCAACTCTTATTTCAGTGATGTTAAAGCCAGCCTCAAGCAAATTCGACAACACCAGCAGCAGCAGCAGAACCCTACCGTTTCGCCGTTTTCTGGAGCAGCTTCTTCCAAATCAGCTTCACTCGAGGAGATCCAGAAGAATCTTGCCCAGTTCCGGCAACGTACTGCTGTTCCACCACCCACGGGAACAAACCCTTCATCCTCGTTTCAAGAAATTTACAGAAGAAACGAAAACAGCGATTCGAAACCTGGTGCAAGGTTATCTTTTGAGGCAATTAGAGAGAGTTTAAAAAAAATGAAATCAAATAGTAGAAATAGTAGTGTTGATAGCAATGTGGCTGCCAATTCATTGTCTTTGTCGTCGTTCAAGAATAGCTTGAAACTGAAGCCACAAGACGGGAGTACGGTGATAGGTGGTACTCAGGGGTTGCCGGCGTCTGTGTTTGGGAAGGACGAGAAAAGGGGAGATAGGCAGGCCATGAGGACGGAGTTTGTGAAAATGTATAGTTATGAAGGATTGGGGAAAAAGTTGAAGGAATTGCGAGGAGAAGGATGGGAAGGAGGATTTTCGTTGGCAGAGTTGAATGAAAGGTTAATGAGACTGAGGGAGATGGAAGAGAAGGAAAGCCAGTTAGGGATTGGTGGTATTTACGGAGATTTGAGGGAGAGCTTGGTTCAAATCAAGCTTTCTAGCGAGGAGAAAGCCAAAAAATTAACGAGTGAGTTTGCTTCATCGTACTAATCTTTTAGAATTATTAATTTTCTTTTGTTGGAAGTCATTTTGATTCGTGTATGTTATTTATTGCATTTCAGGCCAAGGACTCGAAGTATTAGGTAACTTAAGTCTAACACCAGACTTTATGAGGCATCCTCCAAAGGAACATCTAGTTGAGAAGGCAAGAGTGGTTTTTTTCGCATTTTTTTTTTTTTTTTACTGATGATATAATTTTGTTTAGTCATTTTATTATATGATTTCAGAATATGTTTGATGCAGTATTTTCATCCGGATAACATGTCTTCAGCTGAAAAAATGAAAATTGAGCTTTCAAAAGTTAGAGAAGAATTTAAGATGTCAGAGTCAGATTGTGGATCTGCTCGTGTACAGGGTAATTTTTTTTGGCTATTATTGTGGAAGTAAATCTTTAATCTTTTGTTGCATGACACATGTTATGACCTTTATTTTTGACTCATGTTCTAGATTTAGGAGATCTACATAAACAAAAGCAGTGGATAATGCTTAAGAACAACATGACAATTTATAGTGTTTGAGAGAACTTAATAAGTATGAACGTGTAAGAGATTTGTGGAGTGATAAGGCTTGTAAGTGCTTGAGAGATGACTGCATATCTCCCTTGTTGGATGTTGTTTATTTAAGATATAATCTTGGAAGAATTTGCCTAGCAGGACAGGAGGCCCGGGAAGATATTGACTGAATTGACAAAATAAATTTAATGGTTTTATTTTTGAATAAAAGGTTTATAATTATTGTAGCAATTTCTGTGAAATTAAATTTATGTGCCATCTTGATAAGGCTTTTTGGTAAAAGTAGTTAATGATACCATGTTGTCAAATGATACTGTTTTAAAATTGGCAGAGTTTTGAGCATCAAAGCCTGTGTTGGATTGAAATCTTATTTCACATTTGATAGAAAGGTTTTGAGAGATGATCTAAAATGTTTAAACGAAAAAGAGAATATGTGTGCAGTAGGCATTAAGAAGATCAGGCAGATATAATTAGGCTAGTTTTGAGAGAGGACAGTGAGATATCTAGATTATGCATTATGCATTTCGTTGAATTGTTGAATTGGTTAACCAGTTGACAGCAAAATCTGGTAAACCAGTTTTTATGTTCAGGTGGTCAGCCATGTACCAGTTCGCAACGGAATCTCATATTGTTCTTTATGGTGTTACCTCTTAAAGTGATAGAGAACAAATATCATTCAAATTCGTTTGAGCATGCATATCTTCTGAAATATGGGTGCTTATAATTATGTTGGATGATTGAAACTGGAACTTGTAACTTTAATTCAGAAATTCCATGTTTGCTAGTGATTTTTTTCTTGTTGAGGGTTTTTTATGCCTTGTTGCTAATTGCTTTGCAGTGGCACTGCTCACAACCAAGATCAAGCATTTGTCATCAGTTCTGCATAAAAAGGTGAGATTCAAAGCTTGATCTTTTTACATTTCTGTTTCATAATTCCATCACAACTTTGTATTTTTCAATGACCAAAAAATCCTTTGCAATTATTGTGGCCTTCTGAATTCATTGATAGTTTGAATGGTTCATGTTCTCTGTGTATAATTTTGCATGTTTTGGTTGGTTAAGCTACTGTATAATCCTGTGATTTCACAATGGTTGCTGCAAACTCTTTAACTGTTAATTCTTTTGAATCCAATGGTCTAGAAAGTTACTGAGTTGGCTATAATATATAATTATTACACCAATTTGCCTGAACCTAGGAAATAATGCCTAATATCTTCCTTGTTACCATTAACTTTCAAATTTTGTTAAAAGTTTTTCAATGTAAAGAAATTTCTAACACAGAATATATGTTACGTGTGTGTGTGTGTAACATATATTTATTGAATAATTTTGTAATATTAAGGTAGGTGACTGAGTTAAGTTTTGAGAACTTTAGTTGGGTAGGGTGACATAATCTTAAGAAAAGATAAAGTAGCAAAAATTATGACTTATATGCAGTAAGTGTCCAGATGCACATGTTTCTTTTTCCTTTTTTCTTGTGAACATGCTCTGTTGGGTTACCGAAGGTGAATGCTGGATGGACCTTAACAAGGACTTATATAGAGATGATGCCAGCTTGCTTCACTCACATTTTATGATGGTAGAAAGTAATATATGTGACGTGACTCTCATTTATTCTTTGAGGTGATAATTTGTTCTTTTTTACATGTCCATTGGCTGTAAATCACTGTCGGTATGATTAAACATCTTTATTTTGTTACTTATCAGTGTATTCCAAGTGGTGGGTTGTAACGTAATTTATTGTTTGTCAATATGTACAATTGTAAAACTGAATACGAAGTGTCATTAGCATTCGTAATTGATTTGTTCTTACTATTGTAGGATAAACATTCTAGAAAGGGTCTTACAGCGATGGTGCAGAGGAGGAAGAGATTGTTGAAATATCTCCGAAGAACGGACTGGGATTCCTACTGCTTTGTGCTCTCTAAACTGGGTCTTCGGGACAATCCAGACTACAAAACGAAAGCTTAAGCTACTTAAGATCAAGAACTATTTTATAAAGCATCGTAATCTTAACTTTCTGTGTTTTTATTTTTAACTTTTCGTTGGTTGATTTGGCAAGCCAAAAACCAGCCAACTTAATTTTCTTCCCATGCCTCGCCCCCTTCTAGAAATAAGATTGTGCTTGGTTATGTTTGCCACCTGCTAGTTGACTGCTGTTGAATTTAGATTGATACAGAATCTGGGAAAATTCTTTTTCCCTCTATTTTTGTGAGAAAAATTCTTCTTTCCGTTCTAATAAATGTGCACTGGAAGGGTGAGCGGAATATACAATTTTAAAAATTTAAATGGTCTTAAATTACCTGCAGTGTAGATGTTATGTTGTATCATTTACATAGCGAAGACTTGTCAGTAGGAAAACAATTACCCGATATGTCAATCTCTTGCAGTCGAAGGACCGAAAATCCGTAGACCCATCTGGCAAAAATTTACAATCATGCTCCGGATAACTAGTATCAAGAACTGCAAGAGACGGACAAGACTCGCCTATTGAAGTCACAACTTCATCTTTTAATGATCCAATTTTTGAACAAATCAATTCCTTTAAATTCTTATTTTTAGAGGCCAATTCTTGAAGACCGGTTATGGGAAATTCCCTCTGGTTTGAAATATGAGGCGAAACAAGATCCATCTCAAGTTCTGAAACTGAACAAAGAAAGCCATCCACATCCAAGGTTACTTCAGCCAAATCGAGTTTTTTGAGATTGGCGAAGCGGCGGAGCAGTCTGAGGAATTGATGGAGAGTTGGTTGAGTGAGATTGAGGTTACGGTGGAGATTATTGGTGATGGAAAGTAACTTGTGGGAAACTAAAGAGATGGGTTCGAAGTGGCGCTCGTCGCTCAGGGATTCTTAGATTAACTCCCAGCGTTCTTCCGGTAAATCCATTAGAACGATGGCATTTTTTTATCGGGAAAATGGAAGCCCAACTGGGGTTGGAATGGCGAGACCTTGTTGGTTTAAGAGATGGCAGAAGTCAATGGCGACGATGGTGGGTAATTTTGGAATGAAGTTTATCATGAGCTTCTGCAATCAAACGATACTACTAGTTTGAATTAGATTCTACGGAAGAATTTATTTTGTGGCATTAATAAACGTTGGAAACAGTGTTAAAGTTGCAAAAAATGTCTTGAGATACAATGGGGCATGATTTAAAGACTTAGTTCTTTGCTTTTTATTCTAGCTTCCATCATTATTTCTGTTCCAATTATCCTTTGCTTTGTTATTGAGATTGTACTATTTCAGTAAAAAGATTCCTCAAGTGCTTGGACTTATCAGCTTGCATAATCTGTATTGGTTTTTCATGTGTGGGTAGGTTTTGTGCGATGGAACAAGGCATCCTAGCATATTAATGGATGTTGCATCCTTATTCCTAGAAATTGCACAATCAACTTCAAACTATGCAGTCTCGTTGACCTAAGGGGTGAAGTAACAGAAGGTTAGATTCAAATAGCAGGATACCCGTCAACAATAATTCTCTGCTAATTTGTTCGATTAAACTTGGAGCTTCAGAGTTTGGATATACCTCAAGAAGAAAATAATTCTCTTTATATTGGCCATAAAATGTCAACTCAATTAAATTATGCTTCCTGCTAAACTCTTTCTACGTCTCAGAACTAAAATCTTAATCTTCAGCTGTTAATTTGGAGAACTGTTTTTCATTCAGATAAGTGCATCCCTAAAAGTATTCATCAGTACACAGCATGATTAACGAAACCATAAGAAAAGTAAATTATAACAAAGAGGGGGAAAACGGAAAACATATCAGGTATACTAGCCGCAAAGTTCAGGTTATTTTACGTCATGAATACTTTGGAAATAAATACAACGAAAAAGCTTCAGTTTTTGGATGAAGGAGATTAAGATGTAGATCCCTGAAAAGCCGAACTGTTTCATATAAAACATCTGAGACTAGAGCCTAAGGATTCTTAGCAGTCTCAGGAACTAAAGGAGGTGCCTGGAAGAAATCTGGTACACTCGGTGTTGATTCAAAGGGAGGCACAAAAGTATCCGGAAATTGTGGTGGGAAAATTGGTAACTGACTATCAGGTGGAGAAGAAAACAGAGGGATTGGTGGTGGCGATTGTGCAAACTCATCAGGAGGAAAATCTTGGACCGGTGGAGGTTGCAATACAGGGAAAACCGGTGGCATTGCAGTGGTTTCGCCCGGGGATGGCAAGGCTGGCGGTGGGGACGAAAATAAATTTGGAACTAGTGGGGGTGCCAGTGGAAACTGGTCAGCTGGGGGTGGAAGACTAAATGCTGGTGGTGAGTTTGATAGCCACCAAGGAACTGGCGGTTCTGGACTTTGAGGTGGAGGCGGTATAAAAAAGAAGGGCATGAAAGGAGGTGGAACATCTGGTGGAGGCGGTATAAAAAAGAATGGCATGAAAGGAGGTGGAACATCCGGTGGAGGCGGCGGGGAAGGAACCAATGGAGGTGGAGGTGGCGGAGAGAGTTCTGGTGGCAGCGGTGGAGGCAGTGGCGGGGAGAGTTCTGGTGGAGGCGGTGGCGGAGAGAGTTCTGGTGGCGGCGGTGGAGGCAGTGGCGGGGATAGCTCTGGTGGAGGCGGTGGCGGAGAAGACGGTGGCAGTGCTTGAGGTGGCGGAGATGATGGTGGGGGGGTTGAAAATAAAGGTGGCGGACCTGATGGTGGGGGGGATGAAAATAGTGGTGGTGCAGCTGACGGTGGGGGAGACGAAAATAGAGGTGGTGGAGAAGGACGTGGCCTTGGTCTGGGGAGAAATGGATTATCCGGAGACGGTGCAGTTGGAAAAGGCCATTGCCCACAGGTTCTAAAGAAGTATTCATATAGAGGATCACAGTTTGATGAATCTTTTCTTGTTCTTGTTCTTGTTCTTCTGATACTGCTTGATCTCTTTTGCTCCTCTTTATGTTTATTCTGGGAACTTTTTCTGGCTTCCGTGGGAGTTTGAATTATCAGAAGCAGGACAAAGAAAAGTACCGTCACAATACTGTTTGGTTTCTTCATTGTTTAACTTCATCACACACTTGACAATTTCCATATAGCAGAAGCCAAGTGATCGGGAAGTTGCATGATATACTTACGACAAAAGGGTGAAATAGTATTTTAAAGCCAAACCTTAGCGTCTTATGGTATTGCCCTTCAGGATTATTATTTTTTTTTAACAAAAAGCAAAGGAGCATCACTGGAGCAGTCGTAAAGCCAGCAATCAGCCTCTGCTGTGTGGCTTAAATGCAGTAAATATTAAGAGGAGACGAGCGTTGACCAATACTCCAGCTACTGGGTTACAGGTTTCAATATACATAGATAGGCGTGTGGTTTGTTGTGTCTTTGAATTGATTTCACTCTCTCAACTCAAAGACAGTGCAGTTGAATCAAAGATGGCTAAAATGGGCGATAATTCAATTCAAGTGCTGCTGCCTAGTTCTGCGTGCCATCTCTGGCAACAACTTTTAATGCTTTCCTTTTCCTATAGAACAATGAAACTCAAATTTAAATTCATCACTCCTGCAGTTGCATGCAATATCTAGAGCTCTCTGCAAATTTTATTTCTTCCATCTGTGGTGTTGTGGCTACGTATCCGAGGCCTAATATATATGCCATTCCCAAAACAGTTTGTCAAATTTTGTGGATATGTAAGGTCTTATGTTCGAAATTTTCCAAAGTTGTACTGAGATGTTTGGACTTCACCGTTACAAGTTTTACCATTTACTGCTTGGCCAAAGGACATTTTCCCACCCATAGTTTGAGGCTGGGAGAAATTTCTACCCGCTTAAGTTTAAAAACCCGAACTCCCACCCCTCACCAATTTTTTTATTAATTTTTCATTAAAATTACTAAATTACCTTTTTAAAAATTAAAAATTTATAATAAAAATATAAAATAATTTTAAAATAATATAAAAAATTAAAAAAAATTAAAA
>JAJEJH010000204.1:21599-150808 GCA_026122585.1 Anacardium occidentale
GGTGGCTGGTTTTTAATTTTTTAATTTAAATATTTTTTATATTTTTATAAAAATTTTTAATATATTTTATATTTTTATTATAAATTTTTGTTAATAGGGGTAGTTTTGTCATTTCATATAATAAGTTAATGAAATTGGATGAAAATTGGATTATGGGTGGGACTTTAGGCTTTTAAACTTAAGCGGGTGGGACTTTGTCCCTGCCTCAAACTATGGGTGGGAAATTGTCCTTTGGCCATTTTCAAGGGCTGAGGTTCAATTTCAAACTAAATTAATGGGCTCTTGTCCAATTTATTCTTTGTCCAATTTTAGTGTTTATTTTTTGAAAGTTTGAATCAAACTTTTACCCACTAGAATTCAATAAAATATATGAGATTCTTAGGGAGACATTGAAGGGCACATGTCACAATGTTCCTTCCATTATTGGTCTTCGTATGAACGCTCAAAAAAATATTTTAATTATCATTTTTAATCTTAATTCAATTATTATTGGCTTAAAATAGGCATAGGGAAGTGAAATAAGTGTCAAGTGTGATATGATGTCCCAACAACTCCATTCCAAATACCAAGCAAAGAAGATAATTTATAAAATTAACTTCCTATTTCTTGCCATTCTTAAGACACTTTTCAATGAGAGTTGAATATTTTAGAATTTTAAAATGTTTATTCTCTTATTCATAAATGGGGCAAAAAGTTCACCTAATATCTGTGATAAAGTCACAAGTCCACCAGGTCTTTAATTCTAGACAGTATAATGATTATCTTAATGAAAATCACATGTTTTAAGCTATTGACAGTCAAACTTGTGGTTGTCTTTATTGCAGCCAACCTGTCTCATGCCAGACATTTATCAATAAAATCTTAATGCAGTGAGACATGATTTCAATAAAGAAAATGCTGTCACAATCATATAATTGGCATCCACTAGAATATTAAACTGAAGATTTGGTTCATTTTCCTTGGTTGTATATTTCCATGCAAGGAATACGTCAAAATAATGGATCAATCATGAATGGACATAAAAAAATTAATTCTGTAATATGGAATAGCAGTAGTATATCTGAAACATTTTGTGCAAAATTATTGGCAAAATATTGATCCGATACTTCACTAATATAATAGATTCGAAAATAATTATAATTTGATCGCTATTGAGTGAATAGCTGGGAATGACGTTGAGACAAAGTAAAAGTGTTCATAATTGACAAAAACTGTCAGACTCTCTTCGGGGAAGCTAGGACTTTCCGAGAGCCATTGTCCTTTAATATCACCATCGTCCCACTCATGTTCATATTTGGAGTACTAACCGCCACATCATTTCTTGTTCACTTGCTATCATAAAAAGAAGGGGTTTTCTTAATTTTCCTGCAACACTCTTCTGTTTTGTCCCCTTCTGCATTGATTCAGTGCAGGTAGATTCAGAGTTAAAAAACAAACCAAAGTTTGGTCGAGAAATATTAAAGAAGTTTCACTCTTTTACTTTGCTTTAATTTTTCTGAAAAGAATGGAAATGAAGGTTCTTGTAATGATTTTCCCCATGTGGGCTTTTTGTATTTCTTTGTTCTCATTTGCGCTTGCCGCCAAACCGGGCAGCACGGTTCCCGACATTTTTAATTCTGTTTTTGTTGTAAAGAAGGAACCCATTTCTCAGTTTTCTGCAAAAATGGAAGCCCAGTCTCCAGGTATGTCAATAATGGCCCCTGTTTTGGTTATGAATGGTGGTTAGTTTGTTTCGAAATTGCACTCAAAGTTGATTACTTTGAGTACAAAATGGTAAATTTTGAGTGTGCTGTGTATTTGCTTAATGACATTATAACCAGAGGAATCACACCAGAAAAACACTTCACTGATTACAATCTAGCTTCTGAGAAAATTTTCATACTTTGAAACATGAACTTTATTTTAACTTAGATTTTTTTTTGTACATGGTGTAATTGATTTTAACTCTACAAATTTGGAGTTAATTTTGTAAATAAAGACAAATATATAGATTTATACAGCATTAGAAGAATTAGAAACTTAATTTACTTGGATTTCAAGTTGCAGTTGAATTTGCCTGTTGTGAAATATTGGAATAAAATTAAACTAGAACTTTGAATTTTAGATTTTCTGGGACTTGGAGGTTGGAAATAAAAACCACCTTCGAAATTTAATTAATACAAAAGTATATCTGAGTTAAGGTGAGTATTTTCACCTAATCCTTAACCACTTAGGATATGATTAAATTGATATACTTTCCGAATTCTCAGCAGCTCTAATCTGTATTTTATTCAATTAAAGGTTGAGAACTAATGATGAAAAGTTGAAGAACATTCATACACAAAATTCTTAGACATTAATAATTACTTGGATGATCAGCCATGTGCCTGTTTTGTTTTTGTTTTTGTTTTAAGTGCATTTCTTTTCATTATTCAATACAATTGCTGAGGTTATTTGTGTTTGTGCAGGAAATTCTGAGTTTAGAATAGTGCACCATCAAGATTTGAACAAGAAAATACTTATAGCACTTATTGTTGCATCCACTCTTCTTGGTGTTCTATTACTGTTCTTTTTGTGCTTATGGATCTATAAATTGAAAAAGTTGAAGAATTCCAATGGAAAAACCAAGCAGAACTTTGGTATCCTTCTATTTCATGAAATAGCATTTGCTTTTGTTCTTATGTTAGTTGTCTGGACCAATTTTCCACATGTTAATGTTCATGTTATGTTTATCTTTTCTTCCATACCTATTACAATGTGTAGATTCTGGCAGAGGACTTTCACTGAGCCCAATTATGGAACGGTTTAATTCTTTAAGGCAGGCTGGCAAGAGGGATTCAGTTGCTCTCATTGAGTATCAGTATTTAGAAGTTGCCACAAACAATTTCCAGGAAAATAATATCCTGGGTGAGGGAGGTTGTGGGTGTGTTTATAAAGCTCGTTTCAATGAAAAATTCCTTGCTGCAGTGAAAAGAATAGATGACAGAGGGCAGGACGCTGACAGAGAATTTGAGGTAATTTTTCCTTTTTCTTTGATTGATTGGTATATTTATTTTCTGTGAATTCATACTTTCTAATGGTTTCTTCTGCAGAATGAACTGAAATGGTTAACTAAAATCCGGCATCAGAATATTATTTCTATTTTAGGTTACTGCATCCATAATGAAACAAGGTTTCTTATATATGAAATGATGCAAAATGGCTCTTTGGAGACCCAATTGCATGGTATAAACCTCTCCTTAATTTTTAAGTAACCAGTAGATGATGGAGGATTTTTTTTTCTAAAATTTTGTTCTATTTTTTTGGATTAACATCACAGGACCTACTCATGGATCTGACCTAACATGGCATCTGCGGATGAAAATTGCTGTTGATGTAGCACGGTAGTGCCTGGCCAGCTTCATTATTTACTATAATTTTCCATCAGTTTCTTGTTTTTAATGTTGGTTTCTACTATTGTACTGAATGCTAGGGGACTGGAATATCTTCATGAGCACTGCAACCCTCCAGTAGTCCACAGAGATCTGAAATCGTCTAACATTCTTCTTGATTCCAACTTTAATGCAAAGGTAAATATTATATAAGAATGTTGAAAAATTGGGTGCATATATATGTTTGATTTTTTACAATGTTGAGTAGAATGTTTCCCCTTCTAAGTTTATGTTTCTTCCAGCTTTCAGATTTTGGCCTTGCAGTGACTGGTGGACCCCAAAACAAGAATGTAAAGCTTTCTGGAACTTTGGGCTATGTCGCCCCAGAGTACCTTTTAGAGGGTAAATCAGCTGCATTAACTGAAACATGATAATGGTTGCTTCTCTTAACTTTTGTCTTTTAACTATTTATTCCTTGTCCTTTGAATAGTTCTTCCTCAAGCTTTTGTCATGTGCTATATTAGATTTCTGTTTTCGGTAGAAATCAGTTGTTACTTGAGAGATGACTGTTTCAACTTCGAATTTCTATTATGATTTTTATGCCTTTAGTCATTGTTCACACTGTAAAATTGAGCTTTTCAACCCCCCCAGAAAATAGTTTCAACATTTGGTTTAAACGTTTGGATCAGGCACTTGCTGTGGAATGATATTTAGCTCATATTTGTACCCTTTCCCTCTTTCATCAAACCATAGAAAAAGCGTCTTGTCTCATTGCTTCGCTGTTTGTACTGAAGGCCTTTTTTAATGATATCTAATATATGCTTGCACCAAGTTCCTGGTTTTGATATGATGGTATATCCTTGAATAAGGATACTGTTTTCTTCCTGTATATTAAAATATTCTCTCTTTTCCTGTTAGTAGTCGCGGAGACACCCTGTTTTTTTTTTTTTTCCATATTTCCATGTCACTTCGTCAACCTACAAGATTGCTAGTGCATAGGCATTCAACCTATACATGAGAAAACTATTGTTTCTTTATTGAGACATTATGATTGGTAATTATATAGAAGTTGTCTTGAATTGGCTGTTGCTATGTAACTATGGTGTTGGAGCCATTAGAGCCTCTCCAGATTACAAGGGTAATCAATGTTATATAAGATTATATCAAAGCTCTTGGATAAGGCAGCTATCCTTTGTAATGGTGTTATTTATTGAGGAACTAGCATTATATGTAATTTACAGAGAGGTGAGGAAGCAGTCTTTTGATCGCAGCCATCGCCTCCTCATTCCCTTGGCAGAGTTATAATAACATTTGACTTCTTCCTTTTTCCTTTGTGCTGAAATTGAATGGTCATGAGTTCCTTAAGGCATATTCCATCTGTGCCTCAATATATATTTGAGTAATTCTTGAAAAAGAGACTAACATGATTATTACCTTTTCAGGTAAACTAACTGATAAGAGTGATGTATATGCCTTTGGAATTGTATTGCTTGAGCTTCTGATGGGAAGAAGGCCAGTGGAGAAGATGTCACCACGCCAATGCCAATCGGTAGTCACATGGGTATTTTTCTTTCAACCATAAAGCAACTGCATTAGAGTAGTCTCATTTAGTATTGTTGTAGTTCTACAACTTAACTGAAAACCTATTTTCACAGGCCATGCCTCAGCTCACCGACAGATCAAAGCTTCCCAACCTTGTGGATCCTGTAATTAGAGACACAATGGATTTAAAGCATTTATATCAGGTAAATATTGCTGAAACACTATCATTACAATATTTTATGTAGCATAATCCTGCTTCACTTACATGTTTGAGTTTCTAACTTTGGATGAGCAGGTTGCTGCCGTTGCTGTGCTATGTATACAGTCTGAACCCAGTTACAGGCCATTGATAACAGATGTTCTGCACTCGTTCATTCCTCTTGTACCTACTGAGCTTGGAGGTTCACTCCGAGTTGTCTAGGCACCATGTCCTTTGCCTTGTCTGTATCAATTCTTCTCACATATAACATAATTTGGGCATGAATTTGCATATCCTATCAGTTTGGAGCGCATTTTCTAGTGCTGCAAAATGTTTGAAGTATTATTACACAGTTCTCTTTTCGTTGTTCTTGATCATTCTTTTCCAGACAAAAGTTGCCTTTAAGGATTAATGCAGAAGGGAAGATTATGGTAGTTAGAAATTCATTGGTGCAGCAGTAAATTATATATGATTGCGTTGTAGAACCTGCAATTTAGCTTCTTTAGTTTAGAATATTGAAATTGAAATGTGCTTCTGGATGAAAATGAACTGTAATTTTTGAATCAGATGAAAGGTAGATAGCACTGCAACGCAAAGTTACTAATATTGTTGAAATATGAATGTCTGATGTTCCTGATCTTATCTTAAACTTAAAGTGGATTTTCTTCAGCTTTTTGATGTACAAGATAGATTTCAGAAAGGTTATTTCCCTACAGGGAACAGAACCAAAATATTAAGTAATCTGACCAACAACCGCAGCATTAAAACCTTACTTTTTTTTTTTTTTTTCATGATGATTCATGGGTTTTAACCAACTTCTAATTTGATATGGTTTCCGAACCATGATTAATGTCAATGAAACAGATCATACCTCTTGGGGACCAATATCACTCTCAATCTCAATGACAAACTTCTAGGAGCTCCTCTATAATTATTGTTTGATCTCGTTTTTGGTAGTGGATTCTTGAACTGGGGACCCTGCTGCATTTACATAATAAGAAAGTTTGTACATTTTCCATAAATAATTTTACTCGAGAAAAAAACGATCTATTAAGAGGCAAGAATCTTTTTTCTTTGACTACACAAAAATATAGATATATATCTTGAATCAATGACTCATTCGATGTTGTTTTGGTTTGGGCTCCTGGGTTTATTCATCTGCTTTCTGGGTCCTCTTCACTTGCCATTTCTAGTAGCACCAGCTTCCATGGTTCATGTACAAAAAAAGGAAACTTGAGATTGAATGAAATATTACCAGATAAGTAACCTTGTATATAGGCTGACTTTTTAAAGAAAATCTGTGGTCATGTTAAATGGGCAAAAGTTATTTTAGTCTAGTGTGACATATTTATATCTGAACTTTGATTTGTGACTTAAAATTAGCAATTCGGATCACACAGAAATAGAAATCGCATTGAGGAAGAAGACTAGAAGAGAATGCCAAAATAATATGGGAATTTTGATTGAAAAACAAATAATACATATACTAAAATAGTAACGCCTATTGTAAATTTCATAATCAATTTTCCCAACCTAGGATGGTCACACAGACAATCTCTTTCTGTTGGATTATTCCTAAGTCTTTCTACCTTCCTATAGAATCACTGAATAAAATTGTAATATCTAGTGCCGCGTCTTGTATCTTAAAACTCTTCGATCCTTTCACTCATACAGTATAGTGTTGTTGAATGGTGTCAATGTCAAGTCCCTTCAGTTTCACCACAGACTCAACATGCCCTTTGAGTGTATGAAGCTCCCTCAGCCTGGAAATTAAACAAATGGAAACATATTTACCTGTTAAAATAACATCTATTTATAACAGTGAAATTAGCTTGAAGCCATCATCACCTTGCAACTTCAGCTCGCCTCTTCGCCTGTTCAGCAATATCGGACAACTCCCCGTTGCTCTTGTCATTTTCTGGAGGCTGCAGTCCATGGAGAGTTCGTTGCGCCAGAGCCCACTGTGCCTCTCGCTCTCCCTTACCATAATCCTTCTTTGTGGTGAAAGCAGTCTGTATAATAAAGTGCATTGTGAGGGCAAACTCAGAATCATAATCCCTTGTGTTCCAAGACTTGAAGAAAATAAGAAGATACCTTATTCTGGAGGAGGGTATCCCAGGGCTTGCCGGTCATCATAAAACGGACAATGAATTTGATAATATCCATTGGAAAGTAGGTGACAATGCTGTAGAGCCATATGACTCCAGCCCATCCCCATCCAATACCATGAACCTTTGCAAAGCCAAAATTTGCATACACAGCTAATATTGTTGCCAACTATGTCACACAAGAAAATATCACGACGTAAAATCTGGTATGGTATGCAAATGAATGTTACAAATAACCTGACCCGAAATTTCATAAACTCACCAATTGTGCAAGTAAAAAGGCAGTGACAAGCAGAAGACCAGGGCGTTCAACGAAAGACCAGCTCCGGGACCGAGTAACAAAGATCAGTGCCTGACTCACTATACTTACTTGGAGGTACACTGCTGATGTGAGCTCATACTCGTTATTAATCGGCCTTACACCAAACTTATCCTGAAAATATTTGAGAAAGTTTGATTGATAGTGCAGAGATAAAGTCGCGGCGCTAATTTAGCAAAAGTATGGAATTCTTACCGTGAAGAAGGTTGAACTATAAGCAAGCCAGAAGAAAATAACGGTCATGACAGCAAGATAGCTGCCTAGGAATATGCCAGTGGTAAAGATCTCCTTGAGCTTCCATGAATCTGGAAGAGGAGATGGCTTCACTCTGTCTTTAGAAATGGTCATGATCGTTCCATCATTGAGTATGGCAATGACCAGAACCATAAATGGTGAGAAATCAAACTTCCAGATAAGAGCTAGAAGCATAAAACCCAGCACAATACGGATGGTTAAAGAAACTGCGTAAATGGTGTAATTTTTCATTCTCTGGAAAATGGCTCTGCTTGTTAAGACAGCATGCACAATTACACTCAATCCTGGCTCTGTCAGCACTATATCTGATGCGCTGCGTGCAGCATCAGTAGCATCATCGACTGCAATTCCAATGTCCGCTCTTTTTAAGGCTGGAGCATCGTTCACGCCATCTCCAGTCATTCCACAAATATGATTCCTTTCTTGTAGCTTCTTCACAATCTCGTATTTGTGCTCTAAATATTTGAACCATTAGATACTAGCAGTGTAATAATATTCACATAACAAAACGTAATTTCGTTGGGTGTTGCTTCACTTAACCTACGAATTCATTACTAGCTGTCATTTTAATCTAACTAGAATATGCTTATTGTATTTTGCCTTTACCTGGGAACACTCCGGCAAAGCCATCCGCTTTCTCAATGAGCTCTTCAATTGGGAGTGCGGCAATGGACTCATCCTTGTGGTCGCCGAGCAGGGCTGAAGAGGGATACATGTTGGTTCCCATACCAAGCCTGCGACCGGTCTCCTTGCCAATGGCTAGCTGATCACCTGTGATCATCTTGACATTGACACCAAGATCGAGAGCACGGCGGATGGTCGCTGCACTGTCGTGCCTTGGAGGGTCAAAGAGAGGTAAAAGACCCAAAAATTGCCAGGGCCCTCCTGGGCTCTCCTTGGTCTTCTCCGGAACGGACTGAAACAAGCCATATCATACCCTGATCAGGTTCAGTTCTAACCCCTTTTGCCGCATTACTTCGTGCAATTCTTGGGCTACAAATAGAATACGAACTTACCTGTCTAGCAACTGCAAGCGATCGAAGTCCGCGATCAGCAAACTTACCTATGATAGCAAAAGCTTTCTTGCTTACATCTTCACGAAGATTGCAGAGCTCAATGATCTAATAAGCACTTACACGAGTAAATTAGAAGGAAAAAAGGGAAAACGGAAGATTCACAAGGCACGAGTATTTCGTGCTAACTGGTATATTACCTGCTCTGGTGCACCTTTGCTGATTCTATGCCAATTTCCTTCCGCGTCAATGTATGTTATGGCTGTACGCTTTTCCACTGGATTAAAGGGCAAGAAATGCACCTCAGTGATACCGGCTCTAGCCTGTAAAGTTTGAAAAGGAAAATAAAACGAAAGATCATACTAATAAAAAAAGAGTTCGAAAATTAACAATTGCATAACAAAATTGTTAATGTCTGCAATATAATATACCTCCTTGGGGTCTCCCAACATTCCAACAATACAAGTATCAATAGCATCCTGATTTTCAACCCTGGAGGCCCTTGCGGCGTATAAAATCATGGTGTCCTTGTCTATGTCCTTAACGAATAGCTGAAATTCGTGGATCAATTCAATGATAACTAACCGGGAAAAAAAAAATCTCGCTACTGAAATTTGCCTCAAACTCAAATAAATTATGCTCTAGTTTCTCCTTTTATTATTACCTCAATCATGCTCTTGTCTACTGTAAGCTTGTTGAGAGTAAGAGTCCCAGTCTTGTCACTGCAAAGGACATCCATTCCGGCCATTTCTTCAATGGCTGTCATTCTCTTGGTGATAGCTCCTTGTTGTGAAAGGCGGTGGGAGCCAATGGCCATTGTCACAGATAATACTGTTGGCATGGCAATTGGAATCCCTCCAATGAGAAGCACCAAAAGATTATCAATTCCACTCCTGTATGGTCGGTGTTGAATTGGGTACATTACCACTATCTCTATAAGCATCCCTATTGCGATAGAGCATATGCAGAAGTTTCCAATGGCTGTCAACACCTGATACATCACACAATCAAGACCCGTATTTTCCTCTCCTGAATAAAATAGGTTGATATTAGACAGTTTATTTACCTTTTGGAAGTGCCCTTCGTGCTGGGTATTGTCTACGAGATGAGCAGCTTTACCGAAGAAAGTATGGACACCGGTGGCGATCACAACCGCCTCAATTTCTCCCTGCTTGCAAGTAGACCCTGAGAAGACTTCATCGCCAGGACCCTTATTCACCGGCAAAGACTCGCCGGTCAGCGCGGCCTGATCAATCTTGAGCGCGTCTCCTTCTAATAGGCGGGCATCTGCCGGGATAATATCTCCCAACTTGATGCTGATCACGTCTCCAGGGACTAAAATTGAAGCGTCTTGCTCACTCCATGCTCCATCTCTCAACACCTATGCGTTTCAGGTATGCACAAAAATTGTAAATGAAGTAAAACCACTGTAAAACTTAAAAAAAAAAAAACTAACAGTTCCCTCAACGTACCTTAGCTTTGGGAGCAAGACCCGCCATAAGGGCGGCTGCAGCATTGCCGGCGTTGTTTTCCTCTATGAAGCTTATGGTGGAATTGATGATAAGCAATACCACAATACCAAGAAAATCCTGCCAGTCAGGGGGCTTTCCCTGCATTTGCTCAGAAATTTTTACAATGAGAGAATGTTCATTTATTTGAGATGATACACACATTCATAGAGATTAATATTACCCCTCCATTAGCCAAAACAATGGCCATGACAGCAGCAGTCTCCATCACCCATGAGAGAGGATTCCACATAAAACCCAAAAATTTCAGAATTTTGCTTTCCTGTGAACACGAGTTATTCCTTAATTACTCAAATCACGTTTTCTCAAGAAAATAATAACAATAACTTAGAAAGAATAGTGAAAATGCCTCTTTCTCTTCTAGTTTATTTGGACCAAAGATTTGGAGCCTCTTCCGTCCTTCCTCGCTTGACAAACCGTCTCTTGAACATTTGAGTTGTTCAAATACTTCATCAATCGGTATGCGCTCCTTTGTATACAAAACAAATCATGAGTTGATATGAATGTTAATTGATGAAGTTCTATGAATTTGACTCAGAGAATTTTTATTGGACGTTATAATGCTAAACTTTTTGTTATAAAAATGTTTGAAGCCTTGCATTGCATACACATAAACTAGAAATTAGTGAATAGAATCTGCTTTGGTGATAGGGCTGTGTGTACAGCATGAGCAACACCTTCTGCAACAAAAAGGATAAGTAAAACTTACAAGGTCAACTTGCTCGTTCTTTATTTCCTCCAAGCTAATCCCCTTTTCCGCCATTGGTCGGTCTCTTTCAACCTTCTCCCTCACTCACTTTCCTCAAACAAATCCTCAAAAGAAAAAGGATACGTAGCTTTGCAATATGTAAAAACTACTACTGGTTCAGGTTTAAATACATTATGAGTTTTTGTTTTGAGTAATAAAAATCAAACAGTAGATAGTGTTTGAATAGAATTTGGTTTGGGTATTTATAAGGAGATGGCTGCTTAGTTCTAAACCTCACAAGGGCGAAGGACCTGGACCCTGTAGCCCCGGTCATTCGGTTTCGCTCTTTATTTCTCTATTCTCACGGCTGCGGTCATTTTTGGAGACACACCTCCATGTATGGCGCGAAGATTAAAGAATGTAAAATCTTAGTTGATTTTGTCGTAAAAAGAATTTGCATGTGTTTGATTCGGGTTTCTCAAAGACTCAATCAAACAAGATTATGGTTACAGCAATTTGTATTTTATCGACAAGAAACTCCATAGATAATTATCATAAACTAAGACTAACTCCAGTAATCACTGGGAGTTTTTATTTTATAATGAAATTATGAATTCTAATATATATATATATATATATATTGCAATTATGACAATTTATATCTTAAATTTAAAAAATGACACTTTCTTATTTTTCTATTTAATTTTTTTTCTATTAATATAGAAGTAATCTTTTCTACCTTATTTCAAATTACAATTATATTAGTTTTTATTTTTAATCATCTAATTTTTCTTTTTCATTTTCTCCTCAACTCACAAAGTGTCAATATGAACTATTTGGAGATTAAGGTTGGGCAAAGTTGACGGTGCAATCAAAGATAGGCGAGGGAAGGAAGTAGAAAAATGATTGTTGCCTCGACCTAGTCATCAAATAAGAAATTGAACAAGATGTGTTCGATAGAAGTAATATCGACTAGGGAGTCTTATTGCCGAGCTTGGTTGTCATTGTCATTAGCTTCCATAGTTGTTGAGGATAGGCCATGCAGACAAGTTGTGATCAAGTGGAAATTGGTTTTAAAATTTCAAATTGATGGATGAAAATTGATTGGAAGATTGAATGAAAAGGAAGAAAATACAAGGTTTTGCACATATGGGAATTAGTTGGGAGAATACAAAAGAAATAAAATAATATGGTTTTCATGAAAAGAAGATCAGAAAAGTCGAGAGAGATGAATTAATTTTGGGCAAAAGAAGTATTTATGTTATTTTAATGTTAATACAAGAGTACACAAACTATTTAACATATTATATCAAAATATTTTTTACTTTTATTTTAAAATTAATGGAATTTAGTAAAAATGCTTGGAATATTTTTTATAACTGACAAATTTATAAATAAAAAAGATAATAACATAAAATATAGGAGATATATACATATATATATATATATATATTATATTCTTTGTATGAACTATATATATATATATATATATATTATATATTCTTTGTATGAACTGAGGCCTCTGCATTAGAGTTTTTTACAGAACTAGGCTCAAATTGGTCCAGTTTCATAGCAAGGTCACAAAGATGATTAATATTTGGGCCACTCATTCCCATCTTTCTTTTATCCATTGGAATGGTTAGCTTGTGTTAGACCTGTTCATTTTTTTTAAAAAAAAAATCAAATAAAAGTTTTTTTTATATATATATATATATATATTATACACACATAATAATGTTATTAAATATACTTATGGATAATATTATACTTTTTTTCATCAATTATTTCAATATAATTAAAATAAAAAGAGTGTTTATAATATGAAGGGAAAGTTGATAATTGATAAAATTATGATCGATCATTTTTTTAACACTTTTACTAATATATTAAAAATCCAAATTTGTAATAAAATATCAGGCATGTGGTATGAAACAAAAGTTATCATATGCTTGCTTACTATAACTTATTTTATCAGGGTTATTAGATTATTGAATTAAATAATTAATTAATTATAACATATGGAGAATAACTTATATAATCTAATTGTGAATTATAATAAAATTTTTAGATTATCTGAGCCCTTGTTTAAAAGCTATTTTTTTAAAATCTAAATTATTGATTTTTTAGATTTGATGATTTTTTAACATCTGACACAACTTACTTATTAACTTTAAAATATTTGATAAATAATCATAATAATCTAATAATTGTAAGTTGTATTAAAAATATAAAGAATTAAATATCATATAACCAATTATTATTATTATAATCATAATCCACTAATTATAAGACACATAATCTACTACCCAAATAACATATATTTTATTACAGGCATTTCTTTGATTGGTTTAACCACATTTATCTACATTAAAAAGATTATTAGAAAGATCTTAATTTTATTATAATTTTATGTTTATGTATAAATTTAGAACACAAATATTTTTTGAACTAACATAAAAGTAATATGGAAAATATTTTTTTAAAAATATAGATAATATATAACAACTTGAAAAAATAATTTAATTCATTTATTTCACAATTTAACAACATGAAAAAAAATCCTAATATATTAATATTTAAAAAAATACATAAAACAAAATCTTCAACTAAATGCAACTAATAATCATTTAAAAACATTTAAGTAAAATGATATATCAATATTCTTATATTCCTATCAATTAAATACAATAAATTATTATACTTATTGATTTTACTAAATAAAACAATAAAATTGATTAACATAAGAATTTCTTCTCATTTTATGCATTACTTCAAAATTATATTAAATGGCATGGAAACATGCTCAAAATATGGATGAACCTGGATATCTTTCGGCCAACAACCTTAACATGTTCATAGCAAAACCAAGGATGTTTAAACTTGGGTTTTGATGGATGCAAAATGCCAAGTTCCAATCCAAGAAGAAAAGAATCAATAAGTCACTACTAAGGAAGCCCAATGAAATTCAATGGACACAGCATATCTATCAAAATAAACCTAAAACGTTGAATAAAATAAACTATAAAAAAACAAAGGAAGAAAAGTTAAAGCAAATTCACTGAGAGGGTTCACGGAACGTTTTCAAGAACTACGGGTCCTCATAGTATAACACAAGCCCCGGATTGCACACAGAAAAATTAAATAACTTATTTTTTTGCAAAGAACGTTTAATTTTATCCTTATTTTATATGTATGAATTGGGGGTAAGTGTAAATATTCTTCGTACAGAGAGAGAGTTCTTGTAATTCTTCTTTGCAAAATGGGGGTTTCTCGAATGATTTCCAAACCCCTTAGTTCGCATAAAAATTGGATTTACCCCTATAGTTTGTGTAACAACACGATATGAGGAGAATGCATGAATTGTTGAAATCCAATAGAGTTTGCATGTTTTCTCTAATTTGTATTACAATTCAGTGAATCATATGTAAATATATGTCTACTTTTGTTAATACAAACAATATACATAACTAAATCATTACAATAACAATCAAATTAATTAAATTCAACTTAAAACACGTTAAATTTAAAAAAAAAAATGATGTACATTGTAGTGAAGAAACGACTTCAACTAAATTTCTTTTTTATTTTGTAAAGTCAAAATCACTTCAAAGCTTCAAAATTCATAATAAAATGCCATGTAAATCATCATAATTGGCAATAAAATCTATGTGCATGACACATGGTCTGAATATAGTGTAACAAAATATAATGCCTCTGTTAAGGCATGTTTAACTTTTAACAGTTTTAATTAGCAATAACCTTATTCTAAATATTGATCATTAATGTTCTTGTTGTTTATTTTCCTAATAATCTTAGAATATCTTGAAATGTTTGAATTATATTATCTCTTAGAATCAATCAGATCTTTGGTATTCCTTGAACTAATGAAAAAATTTGTTATCTCTCTTTAATTTTCGAGTATTTTTAGAAGCAATGAAATTAATAAAAGTAATATATATATTCTTTGCATTCGTTGATAATGGAATATTAAGTTATGGGTCCAATAACATGAATTATTAGACCAATGAAAATCGAAATTCATTGAATTTAAAGTTTTTTACACAATAATAATTGATATACTTAATACCTATTTCTAATTTAAAAGTGAAATGGTCATAAAAGAAAGCAACATATCGTAACACCTGTTTGCCAAGACCATGTGGGAATGCAAAAAATTTCATATATATGAAAGGTATACAACTGAAAATAACATGGCTGCCCATGTGAAGAATTTGGGAAAGACAAGAAGATATATTGATGGTATACACATGGCAGAAGAATTGATAGGGCTTGAAAAAGATGGTGAGAAAGCGAAAAAACACGAGAGAAAACAGTAAAATGTCTTTCTTTGTACTTGAATAAACTAGTTAAGTAGAGTAAGATCAGCTTGTCTCTTCCTATGAAGATATAGCTGAATTCTAAAGCCATGTGGATGCTAACATGTAAATGGGAGCAAAATATTTGAACAACATGTGGGTTTGCATGTGAAGGGATGGGGAAGAGGAAAGAAATAAGAAGGAGAAGTGAGAATTTATAAATTTCAAGACATATATGTTTCATCTATATCTCTATATTGCTATCGTTTTTATTCAAAAATTTGCAATAGATTTTGAGGTGTTGAGTGTTTTGGCTATTTTGGTAGCTGCCCAACAACCTGCATGCACCAAAAATTAAGCTTTTTTCGGTGGGTTTATATTATAATTGTGTATATTAAAAACAGAAAATTACTATATATAAACAAGAAACTAAGTTTGGCTTACCAACTTAAGAATATTTTCATGAAAGCATAAGTTAAAAAATTCAACGACAAATCTTGGGAAAAACAGAATGAAGACGCTAATTTTTGACATTGTAATTGGTGCATGAGGCTGCTGGGTTAGATTTAAACCATTCTTTCTGTAATGTTGACAAGAAATTACGTCTTTTAATTATATTTGAAATTAATTATATGCATGAATCACACAATTCCAAGAATCTAAAACAAATGATGATATAGAGATCCGGAGTTGAATAAGGGAAGAAGAAAGATTAATATGATTAAGAGTTCATCATGCTGAAAGCTCCATGATGATTGTCTTCTTCCAATAATATTTTATTAGACATCTCGCAATCACGTTACACTTATCATCATTCATTTTTTTGACTCCCTTCTTGGCTTTTAACGATAAATTATAAAATAATTTAACACATAACCCAAAAAAAAAAAAAAAAAACCTTTATTTGAAATGTGATTTCTATTACGGAGAGTGTTGATGCCATTGATCTACCTTATAATTAAATAGGTATGACAAAAATTTTGCTCTTATTATCGTTATAATTGTATAATAGAAAGTGGTGAAATCCTTGTAAAATTATTTTAGTGTAAATAGAAAAGTAAAATTAAAGACAATAATTACGGTGTCAATGAATAGAGAAATAAATGACTATTTAATAGAAGAATTTTGAAAGGTCGTGGGGGACAAAATCAACTCTATAACAAATATTTTAATGATGAAGCATGAATTTTTAGATTAAAGACGCTGGTCCACCAGTATGTATATTATATATATAGTGTTAAAAACTATAAATCAATCAATCTAGGAGCAGCTAGAGAGCATATATATGGCATGCCAAACATGTATAATTTGATATTAGCCAACCTTATGTTTCATACAAATCAACACAGCATAATTTCTATAAGGGAAAGAGAGAGCAAATAACATGTGTTAATTGTGTATTAAATTTGTAATTAAACGCTAAATAGTCAATAAATTTCTAACTATTATGTGTTAATTACGCTATACATATGTCATGGGATTGCTTCTTTCCTGAGCCAGTTAACCAATATTACTTTAATCATTAAAAAAATATTAACGAAGAGAAAAACATGCCAAAAAATGTTTAACAAGATACGTAACATATTTCAATGTCTAAAGATCTGTAAATATAAAAATGCTTGGACTGTTTAAAAGTTCTATTATATTGTAATTAATCACGCTTAAAATACGTAATAATTCAACCTTTTTTTTTGGGTAGTTATTAATTGACGTACTCTTCTTAAATTTAAATATAAGCACTTGTAAAGTTATAAAAATATTTAGCTTAACGTAAATACAATAACAATGTCACATTTTTAACATCTAATAATATGAATATTCAATGTCACATTTTTAACCTATCTAAAGTATATGGTAGAATATTTTTATTTATTTATTTTTTTTTTTGATAAAAAATTTGATCTAAATCAATATAACATTTCAATCATATTTTATTGATTAAAATAAAAAATTTAATTTTAAAATAATTTTTTTTGACAAATAAATTCTTAAGATTACTCTTTGGTGAAAAAAAAGAAACAATCAAATTAGCACCGAAGTAATTTTCCATAGGCATCATGAGAGCATCTTGATGAAACACAAATTAAATTACGTAACCTAGAGAATTGGATGCCGACTTGTGGGTCTTTCAGTCTTGGGAATTGTAAGACCTTGTTTTGAGCTTGAAATTAAAATTTAGTGATCCTATGTAAAGCTAAAGTTGTGTGAAAATGGCTTTCGTATCTGGAGAACTGCTTTTCCTATTGTCACTATTTCGAAGGATCATGCTTTACTTCTTCATCAATTATACTTCCAAAATTATAAATTATAAAGTATAAATTATAAATTTCTTCTCATTGTTAAGAAAAACTCTTCTATTACTCATAAATTTAGTTGCCATGACTAAAAATCTCTGTCTCAGGGGATTCCCAAATCCAATAATTAATTATAAGGGAGACTTTGTGATAATTTCAGTAGGAAATCCATCGTCAGCACTCACTCCCAGCCCTTCAATTCTTGTTCACATTACTTGCCTGCTGATGAAAATGACCCTAAAATTGTCGTGTTTATGTAATAAAAAATTATTTGTTTGACTGATTTAGATAATTGGTGCCTTATTATTGTATTTAATTGGATAATATAATATTATATGCAAAAACTGAAATTATTTTCATGTTTTTTTAAATTTAAAATTTTTTAATGGTTATCTTGCATTCCCAACTGGGGACCCTATAATATGATTGGTTTGATTCTGTCTAGTCTGGTTTTAATTGATCTAGGCTTATTATACAAATAAGACAAATGTCCAAATGCACCCAAGAATAAGCTAAGATTATTGTTTTTCTAAGAAGGAATCAATGTAATGAAAATTTTTAAAAATCAAAGAGAATCCTTGATGTGAAAATTCCTTCCATGTTTCTTTAATTTGTAAGAAATGGGCAGTCTTCAGACTTGTAATCCTTGGATTCCTTTCCCTCCTTTAAATTCATGTACAGAACGGACGGAAAGAAGGGGGGAATTGAAGTATAACTTGTTCGCAGGAATCATCTCTCCCTCTTTCTCTCATCATAAAGTTTTGATCTTTAATGTCAGCACATCACATTAAATTGCTTTTGAGTCATTCACATGAATGCATTCATACTATGGAACTCTATCTTTATCCAAAATCTAAGTTAAATTTTCTCATTTACATTAACCTTTATCACTTTCTATGCATGGCTGCTTTTCCCCACTTCAAATCAAACCAGAACAAGAAAACTTGCATAACCATTTAATACTGGTACAACTTTTTTTTCGGTGGTTATGTTGAATTTTCACTGCAACATAGTTCAATGGATCCATGGTCAAGCAATTCTTGTATCATTTGTTCTATATGGTCATCTTCAAGTGCCTTAAATTGTTGCTGAGTAGAATGACCCATGTGGGTTTCTCCGGCGTCACCCCATTTGGTCTCCGGCCATTCAGGGCTTGTTTCGATGGGTTTCCCAGCGAAAGGAGCACACTGTGGCTGATCAAGTGGCTCTCTTTTCACGTTCTTTTTGTTCGATTGGAGGGATGCCATGTGACATTTATGTAATTTAGCTGCCAAAGTTGCTGAAAGAAGTTTTGATGATGAAGATTGTGACTCGCTTGGATTGTATGGAAAATTTGTTCGTGCTTTTGGTCCACACATGAGTCTTGCCGCTTCGTCGTATGCTTTTGCCGCATCCTCCGCCGTTTCGAATGTGCCTAGCCAAATTCTAGTCTTCCTGCAGTTAAAAAGAACAAAAAAATCACACGAGAGTTTCTGTTAGTACAGATTGAGCAATATGAACAGCATAAAATTGTATGAAAAATGTCTTGTTCTATTTTTCTTCATTTTGTAATTTCACTGAAACATTTCTCTAAAAACGTCTCAAAATAAGTTTGGGAAAGAGAGAATTACAGTAGAGGGTGACGGATTTCGGAGACCCAGGAGCCCCAGTGCCTTTGACGGACGCCACGGAAGCGTTGTTGTGGTCTAGCCATGGTGGAGCGAAAAAGAAACGTTTCAAATGCTCTAAATGTCGAAATATGTTGGTAGAAATGCCTGAAAGGAGAATGAGCTTGAAGTAGAAAGAGATAGAGGGGGATTTGAGTGAAAGAATTGAAGGCATTTATATAGGCCATATATTACGGCCTTCATGTTTTGCTCCCATCGATAAAATTGTGCAAGAATGGAACCCACAAGGGGGCATCAGTTTTTGGCCACTTTCTTTTTACATTTACATAGGCAGTAACAATTTCATTAAAAAGGTGAAATAGATTATAGTTTATCAGATTTGCAAATTACAATACACAGCCATATTTTCTTTGTTTGCAGGCACGCAGGTCAGACAGAGTTTATCCATTTCAGACTCACACACAAACACAATCCTGTCCAAGTTCAGATCACAAAAGGGACAGCAGATAAATATATCTTTCTTCATGGTAAAGTCTTGCATAGGATGAAATTGCTGATTGGACTTTGGAAATGGGACATATTTTTTGGAATCCAATTGGGTGTGATTTTTTTTTTTTTGTTGTATTAGTTAATGGACATGGGTACGTGGCTCACATCACAATAAATAAGCATAGGAAACCTACCCATATGACACAATGTGAAGTGAAGACAAAAAAGAAATACATGGTTGATGTAATTTTCAAGTCCATGCCATGCCTTTTGCTTTGTTGCTTAGCTCTCTCTCTCTCTCTCTTTCATGGGGACTGTTGAAGGGTACGTAGCTGCTATATTTGACCATTTAGTCCATTGATGCTGCCAAGTTACAGAAATAGATGTTGACGTCAATTTCACACTTGTCTTTCACTCCTGTCTCATCACATGCTTGGTTATTTATTGCTTCTGCAATATCAAAGGGCAATATTAGCTGAGAAAAAAATAAATAAAAAAAGAAGCAGAAATTGTATTTACATGGGCACAACACAAGGTGGTTGTTTTGTGTTTGGAAGATAGTCGGGTAATGAATGCTTCTTTGCCTTTTCAACTCTCTCGCACCCAATAATACATCATAATGTCTCTTGGAGGGATGGCTGAATTTCTTTGCGCAAACCAGGGCTTTAGACAAGGATCAATTGGCGCCCTTGAGTGGCAGCAAAGTGTTTGCTGATGACCTTGTAATCAATCAGTTCTTTGTCAGTCAATGCTTTCATCAATTCTGATTTTGAACAAACACTTGGCATTTTGTTCACCTGTTCAAGTTATTCAAAGGTTTGATTATTTAATGGAGGACTTGAATAATAACCCAGAAACAAAATCAAGCATGGTAAATAAGTTTTCAATCTCTTAATAATTGATTTTGTTTTGTCTTTAACGATTTCCAATACAATCTGATCAAAATTATTGTACTATATTAACAAAATTATAATAAAATTGAGTACAATTTTATTATTAATTATGTGATTTTTTTTTTGAATGAATAATAAAATAATATTTAATTTCATGATAATCTATCATTATTAGTAATTAAATTAGTATGCATTATTTTTATATTCTTTGTGAGTGTCAAATTATTGCAAACCTCTCAAATTATTTGTGCCTCAACCTCATATGAATATTTATAATTAAAAGGTTTACATAATAATTCTCTTACCTCTTCATGTTTCCCTATTTTATCTATGCTTGATGGAGTACCCCCTTTTGCCTTTTATTTTTTCTAGAGGAAGTAAAAGTGTAATAAATCATGTATGCGTGGCTATACAATAGTTTTATGAGTGCATTTTTAGGGTTGTAATTTGTTTTTCTAATAGAACTTTGAAAATTCCCATTTAATTTAGTCATCAATCAAATTATAGTTAATTAAAATATAATATGGATAATCCTTTTTAACTTAAATACATGATAATCTTGAAATGTCCTCCACGAGTATCAAGTTTATACTCTTCTACTTGTGTGGACACTCCTTACCTTTGGTAGTATTACTATTTTAGTCAATAAATCAAAGTAATCACTCCTTCATTTATTTGACTTAATTTGTTTTTTTTTTCATAATTTAATAATTTTCAGTTTAATGCAAGAATGGTTGAATTGGAAATGAAACAAAAGAATTACAATAAAAGATCCTTAATTCTTGAAATTGAAAGTTGATGATTATAAATCAATCAAATACAGTGTTTAATCAGGGGAACAGTTATTCCAAAAGCCTAAAGATTTTCACAAGGCAACAAACCTAAAAGGGTTTTCATTTAAGACTTATAGGGGAAAAATAAAGGTAAAGATAACGCATGCTATGGAGATAATCATATATAACTCCAAACACATTACGAAAAAGCATCAAATTTTCTATCACTTAAACATCCTTTTTGTAGCATTCTATCTTCCTTTTCTTGACATGTACTCAAAGAACGGAGACTTCTATATTGCACTTAATTATTAATTTCACTGGCCTTCTATGATTTTTCTTTCATTCCATTTCCATGCAATATGCATATACCTTAAAAAGGTTGAACAATTATTGGACCCATCCATCAATCTCTGTCCTCCAATTTTGTGGATTACAGTTAATGCATAGCCTTAGTGATTGAGACTACTACCTCAAATTTCATTATGCATAATTATCTCGAGCTCGAGGGGGTCAATTTTTCTCCCTGAAATTTCAGTATTAAGATTTCTCAAATTTTATATATTAACTTTCTAGTTGATCTAGACCATTGCAACACCATGACTTACGGTTAAGATATTGATATATCGAGACTCGAAGCAAGTCTTCGAATTGAGAGTACTGATTGAGACCCCTATTATTTGAGATCGGTAAGAAACAAATTCACAGTATCCTATCAGTATGGTTGAAAGCTATTCTGAAATCATATGTATATAAGTGGAAAAAAGAAGAAGAGTAATAGTCAGGCTCATGAACGGGCTTACAAGAATAATATTCCATTGAAGGAGAAAGCTCAAGACGAAAGCACTTCCAAATGGAACTAGTGAATTCCACCACAAAGGCTTCTCTAAAATAACTTCTTTTTACTTTTTTGTAAGGCGTTGCTTCTTCTTCAACGTGTTACAACCGTACATTCTCCTTGGCAACACCCCATAAAATACTCTTTTTTGTCTATACAAAAAACTGGGAATGGCCAAGAAAAATGATATTGTTGTGTTTTTATGATATAACCGTGTAAAGAAACTGCCAGTAGATTTATTGGCCAACACAGAGATAAAGATCCTGAAGAGATGGGCAACCATATCTCCAGTAATCTGAACAAAAATACACAAAACCTGTATAGCTCTGCAGGGTTCAATTACAAAAGTTATAAGCTTTTCTATATTATAATTGTGCTTATTAAACGAAAAAAATAACCACCAAAGATTTAAACTTTTAACAGTGGGCAGTCTCAACTAATTCACAGGATGGTGCGAGCAAGGCACTATAACTATCTGATTCTCTCAATAATAACAAATCAACCTTTTGACTAACTGACAATGACAACAGATTCAAACTTTCACACTTAAGCTACCCAAAACCATTTCATCTCAGCCGGCAGATTTTTAAGAACAGTGACTTCCTTGAGAAAACCTAACTCCTAATATTGACAAAAGTACAAGGGATATCCAGATTCTTGGAAGATAGAAAATATAATAATAAAATGAAATGCTATCAATGATATGAACCACAACAAAACATATGAGAAATAGTTTTATTCCAGGTTTCATACAACTGCTTCACTTTCTGCCACTTGTTCCAACTCTTGGCTTACCTTTCACTTCATTCTCCTGCGATGCGATAATCATGTTCAGTTGCTGTGATTGATATTATTCTTACATGTTATTCCATAAATTTTAGGATTAATATAGATGTACCTGTGGCAAGTGCAGATAGATATATGTCTTAGCTGTTGCCGGGTTGTGATTTTCTGCACCCTTACTCCAATCATAACACACCTGAAGAAATTTCAGATTAAGAATCAAGAATAATCAAGACAGTTCAAGTTAAAAAACAATGACAAAACAAAAAGAATAACAAGCTATGCTAAAGTAGTTGTTGCAGATTAATAATAAAGAGCTCCACAAAAAGCATCCAGCTCAGAAACCCAAATGATGCCTTCAATAGAAACACATACCAAATATTGAATTGTCCCTGGAGAATTATGCTCTCCCCTGATAAGGGTGAGGGAAGTAATCTACTAGTATTTTTTTCTATTAATCTCTGCAACATCAATCAACATTGCTGTATTGGGAATCTACAGGAATAACCAGATATTTGTTGTAGTGTAATCACTCGAAAAAAAGTAGATGACCTTTTTTCCTATATCCTAAGAGTACTTATTAAATTTTCATTTGATATATAACTATTAAAAAATAGAAAGACTCATCAGCAGAAATAAAAAGTACATTCCCCTAACATTAGGGCAACCAATAAAAGGCATGTATGCCAGATTTGGAGAGATAGGAGTAAACTTAACAATACTGCCGTTGTACAAAACTTAAGATATTGCATCTCTCTATAGATGTGAATAAGTGTTACAGTGGGAAAGGAAGAGAGAAGCAGCCGAGTCTGAGAAAAAGTAATGATATGACTTTAGGAACATGAAAAAAAAGACATACTGAGTACGCAAATATTGAGCCATCATTGTTGAATGTACTACAAGGTATAGGCTGCCCACACCTTGACATGGCCTGAAATCATCAATAAAAAAATTATTATATCAATGGATGATCCATTTAGTATGAACTGCACAATGTGGTAGCTTGTTATGGACAAAACAAGATTCAACCCCAACCAAAAAAAAAAAAAAAGTTAAAGTGATAAAGAAATTTGAAAAGACCTTAAGTCTCTGCTTGCTATCCTTGTCCCAGAAATTGAAAGCACCATCAGACCCAGCAGTTGCAAAAGTGTGATGTATCTGCAAATAAAAGGCAGTTACGAGATTCTCAGGCACAGAAGACAATGAATTGCCAGAGACCAATGCTGACAACATAAAAAATATTCATATTTATCAGCTATTTTACAAATCTGAAGCAATAACATATGATAAAAGCAAAAACATCCACACTGATCACTGAAATTTTTAAAGAGAAAAGGCATGAGCAAAGAGAACCAAAATTTTGCACTTGAAAGCCCTCCAATCCAGAAGGCACCGAAGATAAGAGAAGCAAATTCATTAAACAGATAAACTGATATTACACAGATGATCCATTGCCCAAGGTTCAGTATCACTGGTTATGATTTTGAGTATGTGTGGCAGCTAAACAGTTCTTCTCCACAAGTTAGAATTGCTTTGGAGATAGTCTGTCTTTTGACTGTCCATTCCAGGTTCAGGGAACAGCTTGTTCATAATTTATACATTCCCCTTAGTGTTGGCGTTTTTATGTGTTTTATCATAAAAAATGAGAGTACAAAAAGATTTTGTAACAAATTTCAGATATAAAATTAGGAACTTTAGAAGTAAAAAGATGTAAATATTATGTAAAAAGTAGAGTGCCTCATATGGTTTTCCAAGTTTCCTATGATTCACAAAAAGCTTCCATTTCAGTGATGGTAAAAGAAAAAGTTTGCCTATCAACTAACATGAAGCAATCATATTGGTAGAACTTTGCTGTGAAACCCTAAAAACTCTAACTGTTACAACTAACTGGAACAAAATGAACTACTGCTCCAGAAATACAATTTCAGAAAATATAGATCACAAATGATATGTTTAGCTTGCAATGAAAAAGGATGAATATAGATAAAAATTAACTCTAAATGTTATTTCTCTAGATAGGAAGAAGAATATACTCATCTATTTGTCCATATAAATCTATTGTCCTCCTAACCCGCCTTGACATGATAAAAAAATTTTAATAAACCAGTAACCATGGTATATGCCATAAACCAAATACTAAACTTCATATAAGATAAGCAAGTACAAAGATAACTTACAGGATGGAAATTCAAAGAATTGACTGAGTATATATCATTGCCATCCCTATGGCATTTGAACGTGAAATTCTTACTTTGCTGTGAATCATCTAGATGATGTACACCCACCCTTCCCTCTATCGAACCAACCTAGAAAGATCACAACGCCATTTTCAATAATCAGACTTAACTGATCAGCCATAGTATACATGGAAAAAAATTGGAAGCAAAGGCAGTAAGCTTAGATAGGAAGTAATAAGAGTCAATGATGACACTGGGAAACAAGAAAAGAAAGAATGAAAGAAATATAAAGTGGAACAAGGAGATGGCCTCAGATAATTGGCAACAAAAACAAATTCATTTTAAAATCAGGTACCATGATCCTAACCAATTCTTGTGAGGATAAAGGTCACAAAAAGGAGTGGGAAATGACTGCAACCAAAAGCAACTGAATACCTACCAAAAACCCTTGCTGATCAGGAAAGGCAGCTACACATCTTGTCTGATATTTCAGGGGTGAAGGAATTCTTTTAAATTCAGTCTGTTAGCATCAATCCACATTAGAAAAATTCATAGGTGATGGTCATAAGTAATCTCCAACTCAGACATTTGAAATCTCAACAATAATTAAGTACTCATCACTACTCAAACATTTTCATATTCAAACATGAAGCTGATATAGCCTATTGTAATGCAAGCAGCTTGTTACATCATCTTTGGCATTTTATAAAGAAATATTTGAAATTAAGGCTGCAACTAAATTGAGTAAATGAATCAGCAGCTTTCAATATGTTTCTCATTTAATTATAGTGCAGGAATAAAATTGTGGGGCTAATACTATCAAGTTAAACAGAGAACTAATTAAAATTTAAAAAAAAATAAAGTAGACAAGGTAATTGAAAAGATGCTAAACATTTTTTTCAAATAAAAAAAAAGTAAAAAAAAAAAAAAGAACACATAATTGTGGTGCAAATCATTAAAATATACTTAAAAATTACAACAATCTTCTAACACATTATATTGTAAAAAAATTTATTTTAACAAGAAATGAGAATGACAACCACAATGATAATAGGAAATCAGTCTTTTTCAGCCACAGGCTTGAACCAAATGCCTAACAATTGAAGAACCTCCATATGGATTTTCTATAGGATAAAAGTGAACGAACCGTAAGGATAACTTTAGTTTGAAGAAATTCAATCAGTAATGACATTCTCTGTACAATTAATAAGATTCCTAAAAACTAAATTTTGAAATTACACTAAGCAGGCTACTAACACTGAAGCAGTTGCTACAATTCAAAATACCACATGCTTAAACTGCCCTCAATGATTTTTTTCCTTTTTGAATTTCATTACAAGGCCAAGCAATTACAGAATAAGAAAACATTACCTGTGGGTTCTGCAAGTTAAAGACAATTAGATTTCTATCTGCAGTGCCAACAACCATCAGAGGATGCCTCACTGTAAGTGCATAGCAGCGATCAGGTAGTTGTTGTGTATGCACAGGATTTGGCTGCCTTGTATCCCAGTACCTAAGTATAGGTTGGACATCATCAAAAACACTCATCAACAACCAAAACAAACAAGGCATTCAAATATGAAAAAATTTTATGCCATACAAGTAACAGATGCGTGTAAAACTAAAAATAGTACGCACTGAAAAAACATGTCACCCACAAGACGAAGCTATACATTTATTAACCAAATCTTAACATTAATCACAAAAAAAAAATTAAAAAATAAACCAAAAAACTCACACAGACAGAAAGTGAGCAAGAGAAATACACTTCTCACAATAGTACACACTTATTTTAGGTGTTTCCTCTTATAAGCAGTGGAAAAAATTGCCAACAGTCTGAGGGCCCAAACCCAGCCATCCGCAACTCTTTCACTGCCAAAAATACTAGTACAGTTTAAAATTAAGAACAAAACATGCATCAAGTGGAACAATCCGCCTTCCTTAAATAGGAATTCAATTATCTGATCCCACCATTTAAATCAGATCATACAACTATCATATCACCATTACTTCTTTTAAGGATGTGTAAACTAGAACTCTCTAAATTCACATATTAGCTAATTTTTCAAATAGGTGAGGCTACTTTCACATAGAATGTGGACTTATGACATGTGCAAGCCCTAAACTTAAACTATGAGGAAAAAAAAAATACCATTTTTGGCTGTAAACAAAAACTAGATATCCAACAAATCCGTAACAAACAACAGTACAGGACTCATAAAAGAAGAGAGAGGAGAGAAAAATATTACTTCAAAGTTTTGTCCCAGCTTCCAGTGACCAGTAGATTCATCTCTGGAACCCAGGCAACCTCTTTAATTGGTGCATCATGCATGGCAACAGTTACTGGCTGACCACCAGACAGCAGAGGCCACATCTTCACCTGCTTGTCACATCCTCCAGAAAAGACGGTAGTTCCATCATCCTTCCATGTTGAGCACAAAACCTTTAAATGGAAAGACAGAAAAATTTATAACATGCAAATATGAATTTCACAAAAAAGCATGGAGACATAACAACAATAAACTTGGTTTAAAATTACCGGTTGGTCATGTGAAATTGATGCCTTGGGAACACTAGCAACATTAGCTCCACTGCGTGAAATTTCCCAACAACGTACCTGCCATATCATTCAATTGGGATGATTGTGAATACTACGGAGGTTAACCAACAAATAAGAAGACACAAACTTTACAAAAGACAGAAAAGTCCCAAACCTGATTATCCCATGAAGTTGCAACCAAGAAATTGGCCTTGGGGCTGAAACTAAGGCTCGAAACAGAATCACTTGGAGGTTGAGCAACCTGACATTCAAAGGTTTAACATCAATACTTTTCTCTTCACAGAAACTATCTATTGAAATGTCATCAAAGCTCACTCAAGAATCCACTAGAAATGTGAAAAAAAAGCAGCTACAATCAAGAAAACAAACTTCAGATGCGATTAAAATTCAGTCTAATATAAACATTAAATATATAAATTAAACCCTAACTTTTTCAAAACACTCCTATTTAGATTTAGTATGATTTGACATCCCATATGAGCCTAAAAAGAAGTTTAACATTAGTACAATGAATTTCCAAAATTTCTTCATAGGCTTTATATTAGTTGAGGATTTGAAAAATTGTTTTAATAAATCATATACACACGAGATTATCTCCTAGAATTTAGTTTGTTCAACAATTATGCCACCAACGGATAGTATTCGCCACAAAAGATCCTATTGTAACCTATTTCAGGAGAAGCAAAACTAATCTTTCCAGCTTCATGCTATGAACTGCAACTAATGTCACTGACATTATTGGATTCATGATAGTCCCATATCAGTTGACACACACTTGGGATTAGATAAAATTAAACTAGAAGAATTATTACTAAAGTTTCGGCTCACAGTTAAGCCCTAAGAATTAGAAGAAGCAATTACAGTTTAAACCACAATTAACTTCAACAATTAATATTAGTTTAACCAAATAAAAAAAAAAATGTCAGCGATATCTACTAACACAATTAACGCCGACAACATAAATGAACAAGCAACATTGATAGCAGATTCATAACGTCGCCAATAAGATCTTAAAGTACAGAATACATAAATAAAAAACCTCTAAGGATATCTGTTAACACAATTAATAGCTAATTGATAAATAGGAAAGCTGTAACAATCAGAAAATCCATAAAACCTTCGGAATAAAAAAGCTTTGTTAAGTAAACTAAAAATAGAAAATAAATAAATAAAACCTCGAAAGATTTGTTAGGGTTTTGATTGATAGCCGCAGCGGCAGCGCCGAAAGTAGCCATTGAAGAAAAGAGTTGCACTAACTTGTACCGGTAAGAGTGCGATGTCGAGAAATAGAGCGTCTGACCGAGTGCGCGAGAGAGTGCGTTGGATTCGAAAGAAGAGGGAAAGGAGAGTGTTATTTTTAGACACAGGAAATGTTGAGGTGTTGGTGTCGCGTTATATCCACGTCAAGCAGGGCTTTGCGGGTTCTTTTGCTGGGAGCTTTGTCAAAATAAATATAAATGGAGGGCTTCACTTCAACTGCTTGGGGATGAAGGTATTTTCAAAATTGAATATTCATATCTAAATCAATTTGAGGAACCTAAATTCATTATGTGATTTTTTATTAGTCCTCTCAGATAATATCCTAAAAAGACCACACAAAATCCTACCCAGCAAGGAGGGTAATGAATTAAATTCACCATATAAAGTGTGGAGGTGGGCAAATGGGATCCAGCCTGAGAGAGGAATCAGCACGGGCCTTATATGTAATATAAGGCCCTTCATCTAGGCCTTTGGCAAGTTGGGCCCAAGATCAAGCCCTTGAACCTATATATTGATATAAATTATTTTTTATTTTGTTAAAACTAAAAAAATTTATATATATTTACAAATTTAATAATATTAGCTATTTAATTTAATTTTGAATTTTATTTTAAAAAAATGTAAACAATAATTTAATAGTTAAAAATAATTATATTTATATGTATGTATGTAGTAAATATAAATAAAATTTTAATCTAAGTTATAACACAATAATTTATACATATTATTGATTAGAGTAAGAAATTATGTGAAAAATAAAATTCTCAAATTACAAGTATATAAATGAAATAATTTTTTTTAGTAGCATGTTAACTTGTTAGTATTATCATTGGTCAATGTTGTATTGTTTTCCAAACTTATATCTTTGAATCAATTGTTTTCCAAACTTATATCTTTGAATCAATTGAATATTTCAAGATTTCTAAATCAATACTATATTCTTCTATTACCATGTATTCAGTCAAACAAACACATAATCATTTCAATAATGTAATCAGTTAAAAAATATTTTCTACTTTATGCAATGCGATCATTAATTGAGAATACTAATTTGGACGCCATAAAAAACATGAAAATGGGTAAAATATTTAGCAAACTCTCTAGTTGAATGTGTTGATAATGATTTAGGAAATTCTTCTGTTAGATAAAATTCATAATTTGACATGCATTTAGAAGAATATTTTATAACATCAAGTATTAACGTGCATCATACAAATCTTCATTGGTTTGATGAACAAATCATTTTGTTTGTAATAGATGACATAATCCTTTCAATTTGTATTACTACCAACAATGAACCCAATGGTCAAGTTGTGATTGATAATTATCTTTATTTGTTTGAAAACCAACATGATTGTATCCTCTTATAATGAATTCATATTATCCTCTATAAATTATGAAAACATTATTAATCTTTTTTATATATTTAAAAATATGCTTGACAATTGTCTAATAATATTCATTCATATTCGATTTATATCTATTATAAATGCATAAAACATATGAAACATCAATCTGAGTGTATAACATGACATATAAGATAAATCTAATAATGAATGTATACAAGATATAACTCATCTTATCTTGCTCCTCTTGTGTCCTATGACACATCGTAGAAAGATATACACCATGTGACATAAGCATAAATCATTTTTTGAATTCTCAATAAATCTCTTTAATAACTTGTCCATATATGCACTTTAACTTGGGCCAAACAACTTATACGATCTATCATAGCAAATTTTAATATCAAGGATGTACTAGATTGTTTTTCATGTGGCCAATGATTTTAGCAATTCATATATATGGTGTATGTAAAAAGGGAGACTACGAAAGTTCATTTTCTCATATGACTAAGGTGTCTACATATTTGCAATCTAGTTCAGTCGAGAAAACTAAATAAATGATGAGAAGCGCGTGAAATAGAAATGGAAAGTCATACATTCACAATAAGTAAAGTGATGAGCTTATGTGTATGTCATTTGTAAGAAAGGATGAAAGAGGAGCACTAATGACCCGAGTTTCGATAGTATGAAAATGAACAATAAGATAGTTATTTGAGTTGTGTGCAAGTGAATGTATTGCATAATCACCAACTTACTGAGCGTCTCATACTCATTCATTCTTTGTGATTATTTTGCAAGTAATAGATGATCTATGGAGGGAGGAGGGAGGAGGGAGGAGCCAGGGTCAATTAGAGTGGATGCATCACCAAATTGATCAGATATGGAACAGAAATGTTCAAAATAATGGAAAGCCATTTACAAACCCTACCAAAATAAGCGGTCTTTATATAGTTGCAAAAAGATAGCATGCAGATAATGCTAAGTCAGCAAACAAACTGATATAACTTTTACTGGCAGGCAAAATTAACTTAGAAAAATAACATCAAAGTTTGGAAGACAGGGAATTGCAGGTCACTTGAGGTACAACTGTAATACAATTCATGTATTCTTAATACTAATTCATCTTACTAATTAATTCATTGATTTGATCCTCACGATTTCCAGACTCTCCACCGTCCTTGAACCGTTGTTTCTTCCCTAGCAATCCTCCTTCTGGTTTGCTTAGTAGAAAAGGCCCCAAAAAATGGATCACCTCCTTAAAATGTGGACCAACATTGGCAATTTGATGTACTAAATCTTCAATGCATACCATGCCATATTTACCCAATGTCTGTCGGATTTTACAATGTTCAGACAATAAAAAAATTAGTGAAGTCTAGATAACTTTATGGTAAAGAGAATCATGCCAAAGATTATTATTAAAATGAAAGAATAAAAAATTTAAGCAAGATATATTATTCAATACCTGTTCAATAATGCTATTATCTGTCAGAGGAATAATTTGTTTCTTTATCATTGCATGGCCCTTTTTGTATAGTAGCTCCTTCACATTTGCAAGATTAGGATATCTACCAAAATAAATAATTAAAATACTATCAATACAGTAATTACGATGCTATAGCAATAAAAGTATTGGAATAACCCTTAAATGGTTGACATTCTGAAGAAAGAACGGAAATCCAAGGTAGTGCAGAAATCAAACCCCACTATACCATGGAGGATGAAGCCACTTAATGTTGGATGAAATGTACAAGGAAAACTAAGACTATAACTATCTACATTGACTTAAAGCTATGCATATTTAGTCCCTTAATCATTACTCAACACATATGCAACAATTTTACAAATCATTTGCACTAGGAGATTAAAGATAGTAAACTAATGATATGGTTTCCTGAACAAGCAGTTTTGTTAAACAAACTAAATAACTGATCCATTGACTGAGATGTTTACAAGTTAATTACATCGGTAGAACTTGATCATAGTTGTATGCTTTCTATTAACTAGGTTCAAGATTATCAAATATAAGATACAAGAGTCATGTAGTTTCCTCATGTAGCCAAATAAATATGACACCTGAGTATGCACTCTCATAGGATGCACCTCGTGGTAGATGTTTGCTCTTCTTGCTAAACATCTGACAGATCATATCACAAAAATAATGGAACGTAATGTTTGTCTCTCTTACCCGTACGTGACATATGGCTCTACCCTTTGCAGCATTTCTAAGATTCCTTCACTGGCCATGGCAAAGACACCACTGAAGATTTTCCTCAATCTTAGTTTGTATAAGATCTTCCTAGTTTTTGGGTGCATGTCATTTTGCCTGAATAAGATGATAGTGTTATGAGAACCCAAAATAGAATAAAGCAAAAAAGAAACAGAAAGTGAATCACCATAGAATACCTACCCTTGAATGCGTATGATAAAAAGCAACTTAGATTTTGGCTTCACCAGAGCTGATTTTGCCCTTTTCGCTCTCTGTTTCATTCTGATAAGGTCCAGTTCCTATAACGAAACTCAGCTTAATAATTTTTATTGTCAGACCATATTACAATAAAAAGTACACAGAAATGCCAATATCCCATAAACATTAATAAAAGGAGCAAACACAAATAATTAAGCAAGTCATTAAGAAAAATTTTTACAAGAAGAATTATTTTTTTGAGACTGTCAGATTTCTTCAATCCTGATAAAAAGTTACCAAGTTCTTACAAATAAAAAAATACAATAAAAACTAGAGCAACTGTTAGAACGCTTTCTGAATACTAACGACGACGCGCTTTTGCCTATCAATTTCTCTCAGACAATCAACGAAATACTATAATCAATTTAAACGCAATATGCCAACTCAATTAACCAAATTTCAAGCTGAAAGCGCTAGAGATTCAATGTATAATGCTTAAAAATCAAACCTTCAAACGAAATTTCACATTATGCAATAGATTATAAAATAACTCAATTTTAAAGCATATTCTGTACGATTAAAACACAGTTGGAAGGTCACCTGCGCTCTATACTCTTTGACAAATTCTTCGGGTCTTTTAATGTCCTCAACCTTCTTCTTCTTCTTGTTATTATTCTGTCCATATTTTCCCAACTCTAGCTGAGCTTTTCTCGTAAGTGCCAATGATTCAGTACTTTTCCTTTTTTTCAATACTGTCTCTGATATATATGCCAAAGAATTCGCCCCCTCTTCTGCCATATCTATACCTACAGACGTCCACGCACTAGACGACGGCCGGCGACGTGTGTGGGAGTTTGACCTCTGTTTGAGGTTTTGGATGGTCAGAACTTGGAGACTATGAATTAGGGTTTCGTTTTGGGTTTTAGATAGAATTTGCAAACAGTATTGGGCCGGGTTTTTGTTGGGCCTTAATAGAACCCTATCCGTTTTTCTTGAACTATTTTTGTAATTAAGGGAAAAAATTATAAATTAACCAGGGGTTTAAGCAAAATTCACCTTAAAAGATTTCACTTATGTTAAAAAGTATTTTCTTTGTATATTTTATAATATAATCTTCCAAATTATAAAATCAAATAATTAAATTATTTTTTCAAATTATTATTAATATATATTTTTTAAATATTCTACATGCTGCCATCAGAATTTAAATTTTTTATTCCATGTATAATTAATTAATAAGCAAACTGAAGTAATCGGAATCTCATATAAACTTCAGAGACCGAAAATTTCTTAAATTATTTTAGCTTCACCGCGACTTCTGTTTTCTTTGATACAAAACCCGCCGAGCCAACTTGAAGGGATAGACTATTCTACAATAATAAGTTTTAGAATTTCGTACGATCACAAGCTGTAACAGCATTGTACCTTCTCTTCAAAGTAGCGGGGCATTTTTTGAAATAAAGTATAACTTTTTTTCCTTAATTTACTCAAATTTATAGCACAGGGTCTGATTCGTCCCTGGTTAATGAATTAGCGATTACGCAATCGGCCAAATTGCCGTTGTGAGCAGACTGTCTGTCTACGTCTCCAAACAACCACTTAATCGAAACCTTTTATTCGGTTTGTAAGACTTATTTAAACAAGCAAACAACGAATCTCTAGTTTTTTTTTTAAAAAAAAGGAAGAAAAAATTATAAATAATCGGGGAGAAGAGTTTGAAGAGATCGAATTGCCGTTCAACTATGGAAGTACCTAGCTCATGGGACGCGTTGCGCAAGCAGGTTCGTTTCTCTTTTGATTTTGATTCTTATTTGCTCAGATTTCGTGTTGAGTTCTATTTGGTTGCGAAAATAATTTGGAACTGAATTGTGGAGTTGTTTGCAATTTCAAGAATTGTGATTGATGTTAGATGAACTACATACTATTGTTTGATTGCATTGGATAAATAATGATTTGATTTGGTTAATCTGTGTAACAGTTTGGTACTGAATTAATCTGCTAAGTTTTCTAGGAGGTGTGCTTGATTTAGGAATTGAAAGTTTAGGGATTGTGAATCAGAATTATATGGATCTGATGTTATTTGTGAGATTCTTTTGAAGACATTAAGAATTCAATTGTGGATTGACCTCAAATTATGTTAATTATGGAGGTTGCTTACCTTAAAGCCGTGCTTGACTTTGTAGAGAATGAAGGGCAGGAAGGAAAATCAAATTGTTAACTTTATTAGATGCTAACGGATATTTTAAGGTTAGAAGTTTGTTTTATGTGAGGTGAAATTAGTATTCCCGCCTCACTGATGTGCTTTCTTTAGATGAACACGTAACTTAGGAATTTTTTGTGGCTAGAGTTTGGTCAGTGCGTCTATTTTTTGTTTAAATCAGGTAGTTCTTGTATATTTGTTTACTGTTGGATACCCATAAAGAAGAGCTGTCTTTCCTGGTCTTGTAAAGAATTGTACTAAGTTGCTGATGTAACTTGGTGCAATTTTATGTTGGCTTTTGATTGGAGATGTTTCTGTTTTTTCAGATAGCAATTAATTTGACGTGTTTAACTGTCTTCCATGATGGGATGTGATGTAATTTGCTTCTTTATAAACAGCTTCCTGTCCACTGGAAAGAGTCTCCTCAAAATTGCACTTGTTAAATGTAGCACTGTGGTCATAAAAGATGGATGGATTCTTGTTCTATTAATAATGTCCTTAAGTTTTTCTCCTTGTATGGTGCTTCACAAGAAAATGAAATGAGGACTTTGTTTGTTTTTGCTAATTTTGGGGATGCTACAATGAAGGAGTATATGATCAAGGGTCTCTTCACTTCAACATGACACATCAAGGAGACACACTTAATCTGTAATCCTTTTTCTGGTTCACTTTTTCATGTGAGAGAAGTCAGGCATAATATTGATGGACTAGAAATTCTTTGGACTCCATTAATTGTGAATTGCTAATTTGGTTTACCGAGATAAGTTGACAAACAGTTTGAAAGTTAATCCCTTACCCATGGCTAAAGGTTCTGAGAACCAATTTCCTAGTTTTCTGCTCAGTAAAAGGACTATGCTCCTTTTGGTAGTTTCACTTTGAGTTGTTTACTAATTGTCAGTATGAAAAGCTATATCTGATGAAAAAGTATTAGTCTATAAGTGCATTTTCCCACAATAGGGTATAGAGATGAGTGTTGCATTTTAGATTTATTAGTCTTATAATTGAGCAAATTATGAACTCTGTTTTCATTGACTGTCAGGATGTGCATAAAATTAAATAAAATGGTTACTTAATTGGCTCCTTGGAAATGGGGAAAAATTATCGATGTGTACATAATTTATGTTAACTTGGTCTTCAAACTCTACTTTTTGAATTGATAATGACCAAGTCAAACATTAGTAGGTTTTTACCTTGGACTAAGATCAATGGAATTATTTTTGGATCCTTTAGGTGGCAAGCCTGTTTCCATTTGAGGACATAAACCCAGTGTGAAGAATTAAACTGATGTTAAGTAGCTGCCACTTCATTCTGAAACTTCCGTAACTTGATTGAGAGTGCAGTTCTTGAACAATTGTTGATGGATTCATATTTTACCTATACTTAAATCCCTTGCTGGTTCGATTGCAATTATGAAGACCTTGAATGTGGGCCATTCTTACGGATCTTCATTTTGGAGTCTGTTGATGACAATTTCTTTCAGATTTATTCATACCTAGCCTAGATTGTTGCATTATCTGAAATTCAAACTTTCTTCTAGTGGGATCAGGATGGCATGAATACTATTATGAAGTTGAAAACCATGGTTAAAAATTGTGGTTTAATGGCCTTGATCTGTTGTTAGATTCCAGTGACTATGACCTTCAATTGACCAAATATGAAAAGTTAGATTTTATTTAATTTTAGGCTTATTGTCTGTATAAAGTTTCTTATAAAAAATTATAGAGGCACATTGGTTGTCTTTTTTCAGTGGTCATGACCTTCGATATATCAAACAGAAAATGAAATCATTCTTAAATTTAGAGGCACAAACCCTCTCAAATGAAAACGGGTATCATCTTAATCTCATCTAAAAGACCTCCTGACACATATTTCAAAATTGGATTGGTTAAAATAACAACAATGCTGGTTTATCTTTGGGGATGCAACAACATAAATCTTAGAGAACAGTTATATAAGAACATTGCAGATTTCTTGTGAAGACTGTTGTCTTACCTGTTTGGATGCTGTTGTTCCCGTTTTTAAAGTTTGAATTGGTTGTTAACTTCGCTTTAACATCTGCTCAGTTTAATGTATTTATACATAGTAATTCTGGCCAAATAATCTCATTATTATTTCTATTTTATGCAAATGATTGATTTAAATATAATTGCAGGCAAGAAAACTGGAAGCACAGTTGGATGAGCAGATGAATTCGTACCGAAAGCTTGTTTCGACTAAGGTCTCTACTAAAGTTGATGCAGCAGAGAATGATCTTGAATCTGGGATAGAAAGACTACTAAAACAGCTACAACAAGTCAATATTCAAATGCAAGATTGGGTTTCATCTGGAGGATCTGAAATGGTTTCTCACACTCTAACTCGTCATCAGGAAATTCTTCAAGATCTTACTCAGGTATCATGGCTTCTTAATTGACCTTTAAGGGGTGCACATGTAGCCGAACTTGAATGACATTCTGTTATTTGAACTGGTGTATAGATGAACATCGATCTTTTGTATAAATGCTACTAAAATATCTTTGCTGCTTGAATCTAGCATATGTCTTAAGTGTTCTCAGCTTTAAACCATGTTCTCTGCTCCTTTTCTCTATATAAAAATACATGTACTTTTCTTCGGTGTTGTGGTACAAGAGGAATAAATGTAACTGCAATCTATTCCCTTAACATATGTGATTTCCTTCGCTCCATGATTTTCTCTCTAAATAGAAATACATGACAGACTTACTGGGTTTTGGATTAAGTAGAAGCCATGGAGCTGCTGATCTTTTTCCTTAATATACAACTCTCTTCTGTCTTAAAAGTGATCATACCAGAGTTTTATGGCTTCCTATTGAGCACTATCAATAACAAAGGAAAACAGGTTTAATTTTTTCTTAGAGCTTAAACTGTGGATATCTGATTTCTTATTGTTAGACGTGAGATTTAGCTGTATATGGCCTCCAACTTCTTGTTAGACATGGTTGAAGTGCAGGAATTTTATCGTCTCCGTTCCAGCCTTAAAGCTAAGCAAGAACATGCTTCACTCCTTGAGGATTTTAGGGAGTTTGATCGGACTAGATTAGATTTGGAGGAAGGTGTTGCTTCTGCAGAACAAGCTCTCCTTAAAGAGCATGCATCCATTAGCCGAAGTACAGGACAGGTATGTATATGAATGACTCTTCTTTTTCTTTCCTCCTCTTTTTTGGTTAACTTGAGTGCCGACATATATATGTGTTTATATATATTTATTTCCTCCTAATGAAATGATGCTTTAGATTGTTGTGACATTGAAGATCATTATGATAATTGGTTAGTTTGTCTGCAAAGAATGATTAACCAAAGAATAAATGTATCTTACAATCTATTTTTTTTCCTTCCCCTTATACCCAAAGTCCTGCAATCCTCCTTACATGCTCTCCAAGTTCTAAATTGGGACTACTTTTGGGCCTTGCAACTTTATTGGCCAGAAAACTTCTGGAAAACGAATATCCTAAGTAGGTGATCACATGGGGATTTGTACCACAAAGCTCACCCCTTTGAATTATCTATCTTTTCTGTTTCTGGTTACCATATGTGCTCCCAGGTTGTCTTAAGCTATATTATGTTTTTGTTCAGCTGTCTTTATTAATATGCAGGTGCCCTAAAAAGTTGTAACAAAATCTCTAGATGCCAAAAAGGTGGATAGGTGATTTTACATCCAATTCTGATTCTCTTACTGTTTTTTGGGTTTGCTAAATAAATTATTTATACTTCTTTTCCGTATATTCATTATCATCCATTGGAACATAATATTCTTAAAGAAAGGTAGCCTCCAATCTGCAATTGTGGTGTTTTGTTTGGAAAGTTAATGCATGATGATGGTTGGTAGTGGGAATATTTTGTGGATGAAATTAATTTTAATTTCTAATATTTTGTAGTATTGAGTATGCTGTTTAAACATTTGCATGTGTGTAATCACTGGTGGGCTTGGTGGACTGTGGAAATTTTGTCGTAGGTTCTAAGAGTAGCACCTTTTACAGTTAACTTTTAGAATTAATATGTTGAAGTGGGTTCAATGAAGCTTTTATTTAGATCCTTTGCAATGCTTTTTCTCTATTGCATTCACTAAGAAAAAATGTCAGTGATATAGAGGTCTTTCTTTTGCAGATAAACAATTTTTTTCTTTGCTATAAATTTCAAAGAGAATTTGAGGCAGTTTAATTCATCATTTATTTAAATTTTCATATTTTCATGTTTTCATCTTGGTTGATCCTTGGTAGGAGTCAACCTGCAATTGTGATCCAAACAGTCCACAAAACACAAACAGATAGTGAATAAGTATAAGGAATCTGATTTTATTTAAAACCTTAGCTGGAGAATTCTACTATTTACACTCAAATACTACAATCAAATAGCCTACAAAGAGCAGAAATAAAATGCAGCATAAGAGAAGTTCTTGCAATTTGAGGAGTGTGAGACCTCCCTAGCACAAGCTACCAAAATATTCTCCAATATCCCCAGCAACCTTGTTCCCCTCCAAATAAGTACGCACTCTCCTATATTTCAATCAGTTGTTGCTAGGTTGTCCAATTACATTTTCTTGAATCTTCTAAATCCAAAACTGTTTCAGCCCTCAACAAATATTCTGTCATATGTGCCACTATATTCTTCCTCACATAGTGGAAATCTGGATATTGTTCATTGATAATAGTAAAGTCCTCCCAAGAGCTTTCAAAATCAGAGAGTCCCTGCCATTGTATAGGCACCTGCATTGAACTGTTCTCCAAATGTCTCACAACCTTCAACACAAGTGGCTAGAGTTGCAATTCCATGTTTACCAATAAGCAAGGAGGTAAGGGTTGACTATGGAACCAACTACTAGTAGCCAATTTAAGTTCAGAAATGTGAAAGATAGGATGAATCCGAGCATCTGAGGGTAGAACCAACATATAGGCTATCTTACAATTCATTCAAGCACTTCATAAGGACCATAAAAACATGAGCTGAGTTTCTCATTAGGTGCTTTACTAAAGAAGGAAGACAATATGGTTGAAGCTCAAAGAACGCCCAATTACTCACCATTAATTGAACTGCTCTCGTATTGGTATCTATGAATTTGTTCATCATCTTAGCTAGCGTTTTCAATAGATTTGCTTTCAACTTGTCAAGAATAGAATTGCATTCTCGTATATGAATATTTGACCTCTTCATTTAAAGAGGGTTCTTTCACAAAATGTAGAAGTGTGGGTGGGTCGCGACCATATAAAGCCTTGAATGAGATCATGTTGGCTGCTCCTTGAAAAGCTATATTGAACCAATGCTCAGCCCATGAAAGCCATTTAATCCATTGCCTTGGCTGAGTACTAGTGAAACAATGCAAATAGTTCTCCAAACTCCTATCAGCCACCTCTATTTCCATTTGGGAATGCTTAATGGAACAATGTTTCAAAATTTTGCTTTGAGGAAGAAGAAGATATGGAAGGGACCCGAATCAAACCATCTACACTCGATCATGGGTCACTTCTTGCAAAACACTCAAATTAAAACGTCAACTTTTGGAGCTGAAGGTGATTTCTTTGGTGGATAGCGGAGCTACCTGCAATTTCGTTTCATGGGATGTGGTCAGGGAGTTGTATCTCCATATTTTGCCAACTAAACATTTTTGGGTGCTGGTTGGTGACAGGAAGAGTATTCAAAGTTCTGGAATTTGTGAAGCAGTGTCGATTACAATACAAGGACTGGCGATAATTCAAAACTTCCTGCCCTTTTCAGCTTGGCAGTGTGGACTTTGTGTTGGAAGTGGAATGGCTTTGGTCTCTAGGGGAAGTGCAAGCTAATTAGAGGGCAATGTATATCAAATTTAAGATTGAAGAAAGCAGGTACTGCTTTAGGGTGATCCATTGTTAGCCAAATTGGAAGCTTTGGCCAAAAGCTTGTCAAAAACAGCTTGGATCTCGAATATAGCGTACTGGATTGGACATGCGCTAGCCTCAGTATCACCAATTGAGAAACATGTTGGGATTGACAATGGGTTAGCTGCTGTGCTCAATGAAATTCAAGGGTTGTTTGAGGCACCAACTGAGCTACCACCCAAATGGATGCAAGACCATGCCATTAGGTTCATTGAGGGAGCTTAGCCATGGGACCTAAGGCCTTGTCGTGATCCCCATTTTTAGAAAACAAAAGTAGAAAAGATTGTTTGGGCGATGTTAGCTGCCGAAATCGCTAAACCAAGCTTACGTCCCTTTTTGTTGGTAAGAAAGATGGTGGTTGGAGATTTGTGATGATTACAGGGCTCTGAAACTACTTTGATAGGATTCAACCTGCAATTGTGATCCAAACACTCCACAAAACGCAAACAGATGGTGAATAAGCATAATGAATCTGTTTTTATTACCAGATTAGGAGGAGAATCCCACTATTTACACTCAACCGCTGCAATCAGATAGCCTACAAAGAGCAGAAACAAAACTTAGCAAAAGGGAAATTCTGGCAATTCGAGGAGCCGGAAAACTGCCTTGCACAAGCTAGCCAAATATTTTCCAATATCCCCAACAACCCCACCCACTCATTTCTCTCGTTTCAACCAGCTGCAACCATGTTCCCCGATGACTTCGGCCCTCAACAGATTTTCTCCTGTATGTGCAACTCTATTCCTCCTCCTCACATAGTCTATAAGAAGTCTAACAATCTCCAAGCCAATTGCCCTAGCACTGGATTAAGATATAGAAATAATATTAAAATAAAACTATTGATTGAATTTATTTGTTAATGTGTTAAGATGGAGAATTGCAGAATCTCTATGGGGGAACATTAGTTGGAATATAATTAAAAGAAAGGAGAGTAAACTGCAAATTTTAACTGCTATTTATTTCAACTATAGCTTTTTATCAAAGTTGCCTGTCATATTCTGTTGCTGTAGATGGATTCTGTGATTTCACAAGCTCAAGCAACTCTTGGTGCACTGGTCCTTCAACGTTCAACATTTGGGGGCATCAACTCAAAGCTCAGTAATGTTAGCAGCCGTCTTCCCTCGGTATGAACCTCTCTTAATGTGGTTATCCAATATCTCAAATACTAATTTATTATGTTTCAGAGCTTGTTTTTCACATCCATGGACTGGAATTTGAATCTTATTGCTTTCCATGGCGTGTGGACCCATAAAAAAAGAGTAAAGTGGTGTGAGAAAAGGAATAGTCACATAGAAAAAGAGTCTAGATTACAAAATCTACAGTAAATGATGTTTCACTACATAAATGCTTTGTATGATGCTGGAAGAAATTGCATATGGTTCAGTGAATCAAGTAGACATCATTTAAAGAAGAGAAAACATAATGGAGTGGTCACATACCTAGAACACCAAGCTGCCCCTGACATAGATTTTTGTTTGTATTTGTCTTTTTCTTGGGTCAAATATTGAACTGTTTGTATCCCTGTATTGATCAATAATACACTACCTTGACAAAACATTGCAGGTAAATAACATTCTTTCAGGGATAAAGAGAAAAAAGTCAATGGACACCATCATTCTTTCTCTCGTCGCATCCATATGCACATTTCTGATTTTTATCTATTGGTTGACGAAGTGAGAATCCGATGATGCCTCATCTTGATGCTTTATAATAGTGGGTTAAAAGAGGTTGCTCTTCTGTTGTTACACTATTGTGAAATTGTTTCCTGTTGGTAGTCCATTGTGTTTTCTTCATCTCTATAACGGTAAAGCTCAGAACAACGGATTTATAGCAGACATATTATGTGGTAAGTGAAAGGCTCAATGTCAGACACAAATGTTATTTTTCTGAGTCATTGCCTCAATTTTAATTCTCATTTGATTCCTGGAAAATAGCGATTCGCATGTTGTCTTTTTATATACCTGGACAATGAAACTGTATTAAAGAAAGATCATAATTTCTAATCCTATATTTCTTTAGCGTAAAAGATGCAAAGAGATTGAAGGACGAAAACGTGAGGGGCCTTTTCTACTACTTATGTCATGAGAACAATTGAAAGGTTCCCAAATGAAGTCTCATCAGATTGGAATTTGGGGTAATGCTAAATTTTTGTTATCTTGAGTAATTATGTAATGTTGGATAAAAGAGAGGCATCGTAGCAGTGATAGTTTCATAGTGATATGCCGACCCCAACCCATTTTTTATGATTATGTTTTGGGACACTCGTCCAAGTTTGGAGGGCTCTCATATTCATTTTGTCATTCATCTCAAGTAGTCTTGCTTGTGGTTAAATGCTATTCAATTCAACAAAGGCTCTTCCCTGTAGAAATAGAAGCTAAGTTTGCAGATGGTTTTGCACGATTCAAATCAATTCAATGTTCCAGAAATTATAAGATAGCAGTGGATGGATGCACCTCCCAAAACTAGTCAACATCCTGCCACATGAAATATTGGATTCAGATTATGAAATAAAGACATTCCAATGAACCTTTTTTTAACAAGTCAGTGGATCAGGTAGATGGTATCATACTAATAATAATAATAACAATAATTAAAATGCCAACCAATGACCCCCTTGATTTTGCAATAAAAAATTGGTGAATGTTTTTACGAACGAATTTGCCAAACCCCACTCAGCATTAGTCCTTGGCTTGCACGGAGAATGCAATGCAAGCAGGTCTTCAACATGAAAACCAATTTTCCAGAGAACAAGCAAGCAGAGCAATAATCGATGAAAATTGTTGTCATTTGGATGTAAGCAATAAAATACAATAGCCTCCTAAACATCTTTATGAATATCAAAAGCAAGTTCAAATGTGACATCATTCTCATAGATAATAATATGATTACCCAAATGAAATTAAAACCCAAAATCCTCCAATTATAATTTCTGATGATGTATAATCTTCCAGTACTCAATTAATATGAGACAGGGATGGCAAAGTCGGTGACTTGCTCTTCAAACTATTTTGAAACACTCTTTATGTGTATATATATATATATATTGTAATAGAGATAAAAAGAGAGACGTAGAGATCTAAGAAAGAGATTTGGATCCAATTTGATAAGAAAAAGCAAGCCAAAGAGCCAACAAAAGAGGAAGAATCATATTGGCTTTTTCTCAGCAGTAGACAAAACAGATAAGTTCAAAAGCATGCACTCAATATCATTGCATTATTCAATTTCATTATGTAAGACTTTCTTCAGGAGAAGTTAATTTCATTAGTTTGTGAAAAAATTTTTAAGCTGATGATAAAAGTTTCCAATCTTCATAAGACAGCACTATGGAGGCATTTAACCTCTCTCCCTGTCGCCTTCAGCCTCTTCACCACCACTAAAAGACATTTCCCTGTAGCTTCGGTTTCATTTCTATATCCTATTTATTTTTTTAAGGACTTTCTCTTGTGTGGAATGGAACCCACGTAGTAACATAAGCATCTTCTCGAAAGCGGAAGATGATTGTTTAGAATTCATTTTATTGTGCATAAGATTGATGAACACTGCTGATCACAATGGAGGAACAGTCTGATTTTGGGCTTAGAACTGGACATAATTTAGTGAGGTCAGCACATTGTTCGGTTGGAGAGAATACGGTATCTTTCTATTCTTCTTCAACAGTTGGATTGATTTACACTTTCTTCTCTTCACAGCAAAACAAAACAATCAGATACAGTAGAAACACTACTTTTATACAAAAGAAAGTGGTGTTCATGCTGATGCTCTTCCTTTTAATGGTCTTTTCCAACTTACATGAGATCCACAAATATATATTTTGAAGACTGTGCATTCTAGTCTAATGTGCTTCAACTTTGTCCCCCCTTTTTTTGTTTTCTTTCAATTTATATTATCAGTTGGGTCTCGCCACATAGGTCGTGACTCTACTAAGACGACTTCTTTTTGAAAAAATAAGGTGTAAACCTAATGATTCAGGGCAAAGAAAAAAGATCCTGAAACAAGGAAAACCAACCACATACATACCCCATCTTTATCCAAATGCCCACACGAACCAAACAATACATCAACCCTAAACAGTAATATTATAAGACCTTTTTACTTTGCTGTGACTTCGGATTTAATTCATCAATCATCTTCACAGTGTATTTATGCTTTAGTGGAGACACACTTCCATAATACTTTATAAGCGTTCCTTCTTCCCACAAGCTCAGCTAATTCTCTTCCTTTGTTATTATTGTTATTTTCTCGTTTTATTACTATTAGAGCCATTTTTATTGCAAGCAAAAATCAACCTCATGTCATGTGTAATGTTTATAATGCTCAACCCCACCTCCATTAATTCATCAATTACTATATATTTAAACCTGGGACATTAAAGTGCTGAGCAGCACGCTTGCTTCTTTAATTGTCATCAAAATATGCAATTCTGCTATCATCCATCTATCAAATCTCATGACTCACTTAATAAATTCTATCATGTTCCTGCCGACACAATAACTATAAAGCCAAGAAAATCAGATGGGAATCTTGAAATATTTATCGATATCTCAGACATGCTTGTATTTAAAGATTATCCTGATTATAAATTATTAATAATCCTTTAAAATATGCATGAAGTAGTATATTCCATTGATCTTAAATTTTGAGTTGATTAATAGACTGGAAAGAAAATGTTTTAGGGTCACATTGCAGTCACAATTTATTTACAGAGGTAAGATGTTTTACAGAATTAATAAATTATTTACATGATATCTAATTATAATCCTGAGAATCTGATATTTTGTTTTGTTAAGAGATATGAATTGCCTTGATATTATCTTAAATACGTGAAATAGTCTTACTTTTGTTTTCTTCTTTTATTTAAAAAAATAGACTTAGAGATGACAAACAAAACAAACAACGAAAATAATTTAAATTGAGATGATTAAAGGGAGGATTTTTGTTCCTTGTGGCAAAGGTGGTGGGGTGTCCTTTGAGTTCTAGGGAGGGTGAACAAGAAGTCGTTTTGAGAGGAATGGAGTGTAAAGTTTGGATAACAAATTACGATTATGGGATTTTGATAGCAAGTTGAAGGGAGGGATGTTGGAGACTGATTAGAAGATGGAAGTTGGGAAAATGGCGAATAGGGACATGAATATGGGAGGAAGTGGCGGTGGAAAGAGAGGGGAGGGGATGTCACATAGAAAAAAAAAATGAAAAATATATATATAGTATTATCCGTGGAAATATAATTTGTTAATAGTAATAAATATATATTTATTAATTGATAAAAATATGTTTTAATTATAATATATCATTTTGATACACAGATAAAAAAAAAAATAAACTTTTTTAATTTATAAGATGAAAAATTGTTTCAGCAAAGTAGGTGTGATAATGGGCATTTGATCCACACTTGAGGGAACAATTAAATTAATAACAAGTCAAAATTTTGCAGGCCGATCTTTCGTACGGAATTATATAAAAAATTGTTGAAAGAATATTAAAAATTTTTAGATTTTTTTATTTAAAATAAAACTTATACTAAATCAAGAAAATGACCAATAGATTTTATTATTAGTGCCCTCTAGTGCTAAAATTACTATATCGATATTAAAAGAATATCAGAAAAGCTCTATAATTTTCTTTCTGCTTCTCGTTATCATTGGAAACTATCATTTTGTTTTTGTTTTTGTTTTTATTTTCATTATTATTATTATTATTAACGACAAGAAGTTACAATAACTTAAATTTTTTGTTTCAAAATTCAACGTGATTAGATTTTTACTGTACAATTGTTGTAGACAGGACAAATAAACTTAAAATTAAAAAAATAATCGTAAAAATTCAAGATCTTACATAGTTTTTAAACTTAGTAATAAATTTTATTAAATTTTTATAAAATTATTAAAAAACAAAAATACCTTCAAATAAAATAACATTTTATCTTTAAAATTTTATTAAATATTTTTTTATTCTAATTTATATTAATTTAATTAATAATAATAAAATTTATTGGTAGAAATATGGGTAAGAATACAGTAATATATAAATTATATGTCTTATGGTAAAAGGCAATTTTTAAAATTTTATAGTATTAAAATTTAAAAGTTTTTTAAATTTGAAATTGTAAATATTTTAAAATTTTAATATATTTTTCAATCATCTTTAAAATGATAATTATATCCCTGAAAAACATAACTTATATATATATATATTATATTATAAATTATCATAATTATAATATATTTTTATAATATATGATATAAATAGAATAATTATTAAATAAAAGGAAAAAACATGTATTTATCTTTAATAAATTTTAAAAACAATAATTATAATCCAAAAAAAATTTATCATAGTATTTAAATAAAATAAAATAATTATTTAATTATTATCATTAAAATTTCAGTGGAAAATAGTCTTTTGTCTAATATTATTTAGCAGAACTGAAGTTTTTAACATCTTTAAATCTGTTCATCCCACAACGATCCGTCTTCAATTTAAGGTGGCATTCTTGTCATCACCAATTTAATATTCTTGTGTTTTCTTAATTAATTTCGTTTCTTCAATTATTATAACAATTAATTACCGTTATTACGTCCTTAATCATTGCTTAATTCGTTGCTGCCGATCCCTTCTGCTTGTCCCTTTCTTTTCAAATCAAAAATAGGAAAATAAAATAGAATGCCAAAAGAGCGATGGAGAAATGATAAAAAAAAAAAAAGTAATGAAGATAGTTCCCACTTATCCATCAATTGTCAATGAATTATTTCTCAAGAAATATGTTAAAAGATAAAAGGTGGGCAAAGGTCCTATTGAAACTATCATTTATGCCAGGATTAAATGAAGACTTGAAACTCTACCAGATTCTTGTAGCCTTGGCAAAGATGTGATTGCACCATAATTTTTTATTGGCCTTATACATGTTTCTTTCTTTCTTTCTTGCTTTCTTTCTTTCTTTCACTGTGGAAACCTACCTAACATTTTCAATGATAATTATTCAACTATATGTCGTCTAACTCAACTATTTTTCATATTATGTTTTCACTGTTTCCCTAAGGAGAATTCTAGCTAGGGGGGATTGCCTTAGGGTTATTAATAATTGACATGTGTCAATACTACATTGCGTGAGAAAGATCTTAAATTAATAAAATGATCACGCGTAAAAATTAAGATTTTTTTTTGTATCCTAAACATAAATATAATTAATAATTATTGTTTAGAATGAGTAAGACAAACTCATGACATAAGTTATTAAAGCTTATATTTAAGATTAAAAAAAGGATTATAATTAAATATTTATATTATTAAAGAGTCATTAAAATTATTATTGTTTAATGTTATAAATATTTTTGAATGGATCCTAAGAATGAGATATTGTTCATGTTTATGGTTTTGAAATATGCATATGGGAGCTTAATTAAAATTAAAGACAAATGAATATATATATATATATATATATATATATATTATAACAATCAATTAATTAAAGTGAAGTTTGATTCAAAGAATTACTATATTAAAATTTCTCTGAATTTATGTTGTCAAAATCCAGGAACTCTAACTCTCAATTCTTTTTTCTTTTTTATATTGATTTTTAAAAAAAAAAAAGCTTGATGTTTCATGGACGACTATCCCAAACCACTAAGTTTTGGCTTTAGAATTTTTTTTTTTTTTTTTTACAGAATTTTAATTATTTCCGTTAATTAATATGATTAACTTCTAACAATTTTTGTTTATTCTAATTGTGTGCATGCGTTGTTTTCTTAATACACATGTTCGAATTAGCTGTTGATCAATCTCTAATTAAGGGATTAGATGATCGAATGACTAATTTCAGTATTGGGAGATTAATAATTTTGAATATTAATATTTGATTATTGGATGGATCTTATATCTATTGATGATTAATTGTCCCCATTGATAAAGAGTCTCAACTTTTAATGGCCCTAGATAGCCCTTCATTTCTTACATTATTTCTTCATTGTTTCTCCACAATCTCAATAATTGTCCATGTTCTTGGATGAGCGAGCATAATTTCAGGATTTCTCTACAACTGTAAAGTACAAACACCATAGGAAATTTTTATATCCCTCTCTAGTTCTACTTCACCATGGTTTATATCTCCATCATCACCAGTCCAAACCTTTGTATTTCATGTCATTTGACTTTATGATTAATGTTATAGGTATTGACATCTAAGTAAACGATTCACATAAAGAAAATAACATGTAATATTATTCTTTACTCTGACATATCAATGTTCTTGTTTAGTGTATATATATGTATGTGTGTATATTTTGCTGCAGGAAGGATGAGGATAGGGTATTCTGTAAAGATTCCGCAAATCGCCCGCGTGAATTCAAGCCTTTCATAAACCACACCTTTTCTGTAAATATTAATAAAATTAAATAAAAAAGGGTGACTCGATGGATCGGTCAAGAACAAGTAATATAAAGAAACAAGAGTATGAAGACAAATGAAAATTGAAAAAACTTCAATCCAACGCAAAAGAAAGAGATACATATATGTTCATAAATTTTAATTAAATTAATAAATTCAACCCTTTTGTCTCTTATTTTTTTCATTTCTTTTATCATATATTATGCTTAATAATGGATCTTAATAATAAATATGTGACATAATTTTATTATTTTACGATATATATCGAATCTTAAGACTTTACCATATTTACTTCTGTGAATAGAAACATTTTATTCAGTAAGACTTACAGTATAAAGACCAAGTAACTGTAGCACAGTGGCGTATCCTCCGATGGAATGAGCACATGGCATTTATTACCATATCAATGACATTTCACCTCTCTCTTTGTATTAAACTCTCACACTTAATCCCACGAAAACTAGGGGTTTCTCATTCAAATTCCATAATCTTCATTATCATTATGGAGGCTCCTAAGTTAGACCAAACTCTCTCTCAATCTACTTCCACCATCTCAGAAAATAACAATCCAAAGCAATCAACAGAAGATCGTCAAGAAGAACATATTTTGTTGGATCTGAGTGTTGGAAACAAGGATTCTCATGAAGGGTCGAATCCGGAACTCAACCTTATCGATTGTTTCAAGGCGAATACAAATTCATCATCTCAAGATTCATTAGACGAAACTACTACGACTACTACTACTACTACAACAACTCCTCAAGGTAACAATAACGAAACCGAGCCTCGAGTATTTTCATGCAACTATTGTCAAAGAAAATTTTATAGCTCACAGGCGCTAGGGGGACACCAGAATGCGCATAAACGAGAGAGAACACTCGCGAAAAGGGGCAACAGACTGATCAACACTTCGGCTTCTTTTTCTTTCCTTCACTCTAATTCTCAACAAAGCAGATATCCTAGTATGGCGTCTCTTCCTTTGCATGGTTCATTCAACCGATCACTGGGAATTCAGGTTCACTCCATGATTCACAAGCCGTCTTTTGTGTCTTCTCCGATCGCTTCTTCGAATATTTGTGGGCAAAATAGGAGGTCGAGACAAGCGGCGATTGGGAAGCTGAATCCACAAGAGAATAATTTTCAAGTGGGATTATCAAACTCTGGATCATCTGCTAGTAATGGAGCTGCTGCAAGATTTGAAGGAGTTAGAAAATTTTCTGCAGTAAATGAAGGAAGTATTGGAGGATTTTGGTGGGATTTTGTTAACCCTTTTAAGCCGAAACAAGATGAATTGCAAAAGCTGGACTTGTCACTCAAGCTCTAAAGAATTTTCTTGAACTTTTTTTTTTTTTTTAATTGTTCTTGTTGTTTCTTCCTTTATTTTTCGGTGTAAATGGATAATTCTCTCTTTTTTGTTTCTTAGTCGAGCCTCTTGTAAATGTTTTTTGTCAATAGAAGATTAATTTTAAGACTTGTTTGCAAATGGGAATGATAGCAATATAGTATTCTTAAGTTGGAAGTTAATGGAATGGCTTAAATTCTATGTAAGTTTGGTGTTGAAAGTTTGAAGTTTAATAATCTTTTGCCAATTTCAGCGTATTCTTTGGCCAAAAGTTAATGGTATAGCAGTAAAAGGCATCTCTCTTTCCTCATTTTCTTGGCAATTTCCCATTGCTTTTAGGCTTTTCAAGATTGGTTTTCATACTTGACTACAAAAAATAAAGTTTGGCAAATTTCGCATCTATCTTCAATTGATGCTATATTCACCACCATAACAAAATTCAAATTTCTAAACATAAATTAGAATATGGGATGGGATGGGATGGATGTCTAATTTTATCAAAGAGAGAGATAAATGATAATGAATTGAAATACTTTGATGATTTTAATTGATGGTAAATGAATTACTATTGATTTACATGTTTAATTCTATAGAGATGGACCGCAAGTAGAAATTTGAATGTTTTCCACTTACTGTATTCGAATTTGGATGGTTGTGATTTTCTCTATGACAACATCTTTGACCCGCTTGCAGTTTAGCACATTGACCGTCTCTATTAAATTTGATAGGAATTTTATTAACATTGTGACATAAGTTTTTTCTTGCTTTTCAAAATCTCAAAAATATTTACATAAAATTAATCATTTCATCAAGTCTTTTTTAAGAAATTGGATAAATAAAATAAAAATGATAGAAGGTGGTGGGGGGCTTGAAAGAAAGAGGTAGGTGTAGCTTAGTGATGGGAAATAAAATTATAAATAAAATGAGTGTTTTCGCTATGCTATCAACATCATTATAGTTTTTTGTTGATATAATAATAAGAGTAAATCTTGATTTATCACCTAAAAGATCCCCTTGATTGATTGATTTTCCTAGAATCAAGATGTTAAAAGTAACAGAAATCTTGCAATTATGACACTTAATTATCATTCAAATCTCACATTAGCATTAACATGAGGTGAGATGTGATTGGTGGAGGGGTGGGCAAACAGACGTTGAAGAACTCTCATCTGGGCTTCTGCCACTTGTCATAATACAGTTGGGTTGTCAATTTTTTTACTGTTGGACTGGCTTAATCCTTGAAATGGGAATTTTGCCTCTGGGCTAAGGAACAATTGAAAACCATATGCGAAATGTGGAGATATCATTTTGGTGTCAAGAACTGGTCTGCTCTTTCAACGTCTTACCATAATTAAAAAAACAAGGGTTTGTTTGTCGTCTTTTAAACTTCTTGAAAAGCTTTAGCCTAGTGGTTAAAAGTAGATAGAGGTCTATCCAAATCCAGTTTCCATCAATCACATTTCATATCTGACTCGTACCAATACACATGTATATCCCCCCAACCTCTTACTGTCAATTTTCCTTTTCATGTAGTTTTAGCCCCCAAGGAATCCTGTTCGATCGACATTCTTCCCTAAATAAGTCCAGATGCCAACCAGCAAAATACGTAGTTTCCATCTGGTTTTCAAATGTCTCGTCAATTCAAGAGAACAAAACTTGCTTTAAAACAAGAATTTCTTTCTAGTAGTCTTACAGATATGAAAGACTATTTAAGCATAAAAATAAAAGGGGGAAAGAGAATAAACAACAAGAACAATTCCTAAGTTATTTTAAAATATTATTTGAAATAAAAATAGATTAATAATTACATCATGAGTATAAAAATTTTAATTATCAAATTAAATTATGTAAAAATATCGTGTAAATTCTATCGTATTGTAATAAATATAATAAAATCTCTTTAAATTTTATTCATAATAATTTTATGAAAAAACTCAAAATTATAGATATCAATTAATGATAAAAATTTACATCAACATGTATTATTAAATTCATCCAATTATTGTAGCAAACCCTTTTCCATCAAGACATTTAAATAATAAATTTTATCAAATTTTGAAATTAATACAAGCTATTTGGATATTATAATCAAACATTAAAGAGGACAAATAAGACTTTTCAATTGCACTAACCTTAGAAAATGTTTATTAATAAATTACGTTTTTTTTGGGTAATTATTAATAAATTATGTTTTTTTTGATAGATAATTAATAAATTATGTTGGATACCTCCAACTGTTAGATTTTTATATAATCAGTGTTGCTCAAGAGCTAGTTTCACAAATGCAAGACAGAATACGCCTCACACTTCCTCATAATTATGTTTTACCTGAAGGGGTAATAATTGTCCACATTCTACAGTTAAGGTGGTTTCAATCTTTCTCTCATAATTCCATAAAATAACCAACAGAATTTGCTTTGCTTTTAATCAAATAAATATAAAAAGCATAAGAAAAAAGGTCAGACCAACATAATAGTTAATCATGTACATTATTTAATTGAAGACCAAAAAAAAAAAATACCAAAACAAAAAGAAACAGAAAAAGAAGCCAATCACAGTAGATGGCTAGAATACATACTATTGTGTAAGACTTGGAAAGTGCTTTTAACATCATTGCAAGCATTTTAAATAGATTAAGTATTCTTACAAATTTCAACATGATAATGATATATTAACTGATGAATTTTGAAGCTCAACTAGTTTTCAGGGAGACAACAAACCAGACCAATTATATTCATTCGTTAACTTTGTAACTTGTTCTCTCAATACGAGTAACCAAATTGCATATGTCAGTCACAGTTCACTTACAAGGCAAGATTTCTATTATAACACCAAAAATATCAGCCAGAACATTGCAAAAACATCTCTACTTATTCTCAATGTATGATTTGACAGTTTGCATCCATCTAATGAACTCAGTTTTTTCCTTATTTTCCATGTATTCATGCAAGAAAATAGCTAGTTGTTCATTTATACCTCTTTCCTCCAAGTACGTATAAAGTGAGATTTGCAGCTCATCGTCCAACTCCCTGTTAACACCAAAACAGAAACCAATCAGCACTGCTTCAAAAATCTACATATAAGATGCAGTAACATAACCCAAATCTTATAACTTCTGAAAAACAGGGAAAAAAAAAAAAGTACGAGGCATTTTGAATTCTCATGGTATAGTTTATGTTTCCTTTAATCTATGGTTAAGAAAAAGAGATAGTTAGTACAAGTGATGAGCAATATTGTTTTGATTTCAAATAATGTGCAATCCAAAATGACAGAAGTAGTTCTGATTGATTATTTCAGGTGTATTACCAAATCTATCAGTTCACCAAAACTCAAAGTTCTACGTCCTTTTTCTGTCTTTGAAGTCTTGTCGGCCAAAAAGTAAATACAAACAAAATAAATATAGATTATCATACTTGAATTCAGGACCACCATAAGGCTGAGCAGACATCTTGTTATTATCTCGAATAAAAAGCTTTGTAATCTCTATGGTATCTGGCCAAGCGGAGCACATGAACTCCAACACCTCACCATCACCCTTGGAGATACTGACAATCAAGGTAATGTGGAGCTGAACATCCTCACCTGCCGCAGCACCACCTTTTGAAACAGGAATGGACCCATCAAACATGCTAGCCTCAACTTTAATATCTTCGTTCTCCCCAAATCTTCTGTTCAATCTGACCCACTGATCTCCCGATTGTTCATTGACTGTGAATGAATTAAATTTGGCAATAGGCTGCAATTTTAATCCAGGTTAACAATCCAAAATTTTATCTTGGAAAAAATTCAAAAGAAATAGATTCTCTGTCTCGGTAAATAATTTACTAGGGGAAATTTTATTATCAAGTTTCAGTCATTAGGATATTTCAGAATAATCATATTATGCACTGCATCTGCAAAATAAGCTTGTATTAGTGAAGCCATAGTTGCAGTTTCAAAATGTCTCTTCATGTCATAAAACTTTAACCTTCTGCTCCTTTAAGAGTCCTTCCATTGAACCTTCTCTTCTCACAAGTTTTAAGTCCTTTAGGAGTCAAATTTACTCCTAAAGAAAGGAATATGGGTATGAAGGTAGTCCCATTTTGCCTAAACCTATTCCATTGAGTTTTCTAATAGATCACAAAGATCAACTATGATCTCATATTCCTCTATTTCTTCTTAATTTAGTGTAGATAAAATGACTGATTTGAAAAAGTGAGTTGCTTCCCTTTCACTATACTGTATTTTGTTGATTCTATTATGTCCCAAACTGAACTAAGAAAATGTCTACAAAAAAAATATGGCGTCCATATAGTTTTTCGTTTTCCTATTCAATGAGAAAAAAACTAGTAGCCATATAATGGTCAGGCGGCTATTCAACCTACTACTCTTGTGACTTCACATATCTTTCAAACACAACCTTTCTTTTGCCAAGCGCTTCAGAGATTGGGCATCCCTCCTTCCCAACTTAATGCTTAGTCACAGCAGATTTGTCTGCATGCAATTTCATGGGAAGGTAGGGTGAACTTTTTAATATTACCTCTGAATAGTTTCACTTCACATGTCAAACAAAATATTAGGATAAAGAAGAATTCAGCTAGCAACATTTCTCAGTCTGTCAAGGATTTGGTAAAAATATGATCCCTGAAGGAAATTAAAGAAGAAAACTCTCCGAAATGAAGCAAGCTTGATGGTTTGGAAAAAAGGTTGAAGATTCTTGATCTTTAAAATAAAATCCACAATTGGAACGATAAGCAGAGGCATCTTTAAAATAAGATTGATAAATAATTCTTAAATCTTTTAAATGAGATCACCTAGGATTACACTTCAGGTTACTAATTATAAATTTTGAAAGGCTTATGTTACTGACAAGTATTCAAACTTGATCAATCCAAAAAAAATAAAAAGTCATAACATTTGAATGCAACAAGGGTCAGGCTGAAAACAAATAAATGATCAAGCTAGACCAAGCCTAATCCAAGCACGTGTTTATGAACTTAAAATATAAGTCACAATCCTATAAAAGGTCCAAGAATAAATATTATCCATACGGCTTAAATGTAAGGAACATTTCATGCATAACAAGCTTACCAAGAATCAAAGAGGATAAGCCATCTGTTCATACACATGGCGAAGTAGCTAAATTCTCTCTCTACTATGAAAACCCCCTTGCTCAACTACCACAAATGTAAAGCTAAAAACAAAGACAATGATTTACCATTTGACACACCATTAAGCCAACCGTCTTCATAGACTTTCCCATAATCTGGACAGGAGTCACGGGGCCTAATAAAATGTACACCTTTAAAGAGCCAATGCCGCAAGGCACCATAGATATGTTAAGGGGACTACAAGATCGGTACACATTATACACTAAACCTATTTTACACTCTGCACTTTTACTGAACCAAGTCACTTAAGCGCACATCATTGATTTTAACATTAGAAAGCTGACACCTAAAATCCCACCAAGGCCCTTTTTAATGCTACATTGTGCTCTATTTGGTAAAAAGGATTACGCGGCTAGCTCACATTTATGAGAATTCTGGACAAGTCAACTTTCCCCCAAACACATTTTCTTCTTTATCAACAGCTGGAAACAAAATTTGTCTAAAGTTATCAGTAACTTTTTACATCTTCTGGTTCTTATAAATGTCAGCCAAAACATAAACCACTTCAGACAAATTAATTACTAGCATCCCATGTTCATTCAACGAACAGATTCCCAGAACACTTCCAGCAAATCCAAAAAACAAATATAAACATAAAAACAGAAACTCATCTACACACGATTTTTCCCCAGAAAATCAGTAAAAAACTACATATAAGAAGCGAGCAAAAATTATTGACAAAGAACAATTTCATGTAAACTACCTGTTTAGGAGGTGAGCGTTCAAGTTCGTATTGAATCTCGTTACGGAAAACTCTGAGAATGTTACCTTCAATGGCGGATTTGCGCATTTCTGATATGTAATTTCTTATTGTGATTTGGGAGGTTGGGTTCAAGTTCGATATAGAAAGAACCTTATTTTGTTTTGTAGGATTAAGCAAAACGGCTTTGTAGAGAAGCTGAGTTCTCTTTAGAGATCGTATCAGACCCGCCATTTTGTTAATCAAATTAGAGAAAGATTTTGAAGTCGCTGGGGGTTTAGGGTTTAAGGGACTGTTTTGACAATAAGGCATTAAAAAATAATAATTGAAATTGCACTTTTTTTTATTATTATTAATTGCTTTTTTTATTATGCTTCTAATGAGGCCAAACTATTTTATCCAGCTAAAGTTTTTTAAATGGTAAATATTTATTAATTAATTTTAAAAAAATTAAATATTCAACTGTTAATCAAAATTAATAGTTTAACTAATTAAAAATTTTAAAAATAAAAATTAAATTTTATTTTAATGTTAATATTTTTATTTTTTAATAAATAGTATTTTCATTAAAAAATTAATTAATTAATTAATATTTAATTTTTAAAAAAATTTTGGGTGGGAATTAAGTTTTGGCCCCCTAATAAATGATAGTCCCATAAAATTTCAAGGAGATTCTACACCAATTTTATAGAAAGCAATAAACATTGCCTGTTAACCATAAAGCTTTTCATGGAAGCAAAGTTTTTCTTGTTTCTCAGCGTCTTCGGAAGGCCTTCCTCCATTCCATCTATGGTCTTGCTCACCTGAGGCTCTTTTATGGGTGCTGTTGATTCGCCAGATTTCTGTTTACCAACATGGTCTTTCTCCTATGTCTCCTGGTGCATTCTTTCTGGTTGACTGTTTCTTTGATTCAACCACAATTTCCTTTACAGCCTCTTCTAGTTTACCCAATCTTGTTTTCACTTCCAAGAGCCCTGGATTCTGTCCAGTGTTTTCTTCAGCCTCTTTTAATTCCAACTCCTTTGTTTTCTCTTCTTCCTCTTACAAGCTACGTTTCATTTTCTAATTCTAATATGATTACGAGAATTTATTTTTATTTTATTTGAAATAAAAATAAACATGGCCCACTTCACTTGAAATGGTAATGATGATGATGATCCAACACTAATCATAATATAATATTATACTCCCCACTACATACCATAATTACTTCTCCCAAAAACCACTTTTCAGCCTCGCAATGGCATTTCCGTAGTTTTCCTCAACTCCACGCCTTGATTCCCACGACTCTCTACCTATATAATTCCTTTGTCTGAAGACAAAATTAAAAATACCGGTGTGGCATAAGCCTGCCGCCGGTTGTACGCTTTAACAGAAATTTCTCACGCTCTTCTTCACCGGATTTTCTCAAATTTTTATCAATCGTAATTTAATAAATAATAATTCTTCAGAAATCTAAAAGCTCTTTTTGACATTAATTTTCTTGAAAAGGACGCCAAGTTTCCTTTTTTTTGTTTTTTTTTCTTTTTTTCTAGTCAAAGATTATAAATTTATAACCTGAGGTCTTTGGTTTGGTGATATAATTAAAATAATATAAATAAAAATTGTGAAACACATAATGTTGTGTAGAAAAAATTCAAGTTTTCATGATAGAGGATCAGTGCCAGTGTACTTAAATGTGTACGATTTAACAGCGTTTAATGGCTATGCATATTGGCTTGGTCTTGGAGTGTACCATTCCGGAGTTCAAGGTTTGTATTTAAGCTTTGTTATATGAACAATTTACTATAGTTTTTTCTGAGTTTGTTTTAGATCCGATGCTGAACTTGCTACATTGCTTTGTTTTTGTTTTGGCTGATGTTTTCTGCATTTTTAGTACTTCCGTTTTTTTCTTGCTGGCAGTGGATCGGGTGTTTGTTATGTTTGGTTAGTGGGACTGTACAGAACTAAGGGAATGTAGTTAAAGTTTAGAAATTGAGATATTTTTTGTGATATGGGTTTGTGTTTAACTGAATTTGGAAATGAAAAAAATCTGATATTTTTTTTCTGGGTTTATGTGATGAGGTCTGAAACTTTGAAATGCAGTTCATGGTGTAGAATATGCATTTGGAGCTCATGAGTATCCAACGACTGGGATTTTTGAGGCGGAGCCGAAACAGTGTGATGGATTTACATTTAGGAGGACAATTTTGATTGGCAAAACTGATATGGAGCTTTCGGAAGTGAGGGCAGTAATGGAGGATTTAGCAGATGATTACAAAGGAAATGCTTATAATTTAATCACTAAGAACTGTAACCATTTTTGCAACGATGCTTGTATTCGACTCACCGGAAATCCAATCCCCAGCTGGGTTAATCGCCTCGCCAGAATCGGTAAGGCCTAATTACTTTGCAATTTTGTTGTTATTTTTGGCAAACACGATCATCTTTTACTGAAATGGAGAAAAATGGTGACAAATGTTAAGGTAAAATAATTGGACTACGATATAGAACTTTGTTTTCTTTCATTTTCTTTAAAATTTATGCTTCTTGATGTCATTTATTTGATTTGTATATAATGCACTAGTTTTTTTTTTTTTTTTTTTTGCTCATATGTATCCAGTATCCAGGTCTGGGTTTGATCATGATTCTGCATTGAAATTTTATGAACTGTTCTTCAGGATTTTTCTGTAAGTGTGTTCTTCCGGCCACTTTAAATTCGACTAAAATCCGGCATCACAGAATAGAAGATAAAGCTTATGAAGGGGCTAAGAAGAAATTGACAAGCGAATCGAACAGATTCACATCTTCGAATTCGTCTTCGTCTTCATCGTCTTCTTCTACTGGGACTCAAGTTCGCGGTAGAAGTAGAACCAGGCGAGCACTTCCTCCGTCTTCCCCTTGCATCCTTGGTTCTTCATCATCTTGATGTCCAAAATGTTACAAATTCCTATCCATTTTGTACTCAAGTTGCTCTATGAAAGGCTGAAGAAAAGCAACGAGAAATTGTAATTATTTGTTTGATTCTTTGTTGTGATTTGATGGGCTAACATTTTATCGAAAACCTTTGTAGTTGCAGATTCACATATTTGTACAATTGTATGCTTCAGCTTCAATTCATTTTTTGTTACTCTGTTTGCAATTTTTTTAAGGCCAAAGTTTTCCTTAAAGACAAAGTTCTATATATAAAGTTTTAAAAAACTAATTACTTATCTGTTGATCAAAATCAAAAGTGCATTGTTATTTTATTGAATAAAAATTAAAAAATAAATTTTATAAAAATAATTAAAGTATAAATTTAATTTATTAATAATATTAAATTATCAATAAATTAATAAAAATAATTTAAAATTTAAAAAAAACAACTATTGTTGACAGAGATAATTGTTGTTAACATAACTAGGTGATTGAAAATAACTATTTAGTTCTATTGATGGTTGGATTTAGTTATTTCGATGGCCTTGATGACAGAGACTACCAAAAATCTGGTAGCAAATAGTCAAATATGGTCGTAATAGAATTAGATAGTGAAAGTGACTAGATTTGGTAGTCTCTACCAGATTTTTAGTAGTCAAATCTGATAGTTTTCGCCATCGATGCAGTCAGATCTAATCGTAATAGAATCAAATAATTGTTTCTGACCACTAAATTATGTCAACAGCGATCATCGTCGTCGGTTACACTACTAACGACGGTAACTATTTTTTTAATTTTTTATTATTAATTTAATATTATTTTATATTTTAATTATGTTTATATTAAATTTTATTTTGATATTAATATTATTTATTTATATAGATGATATTTTAGTCTTTTCAAAGAATAAAGATGGTTACTTAACTCTCTAAAATTTTATAGGTCGGTCATTTAAGAAAACCTTGGGTGGGAATTAGTGATTTGGCCTTTTTTAATCAAATATGACCTCCATTTTGGTTCGCAAACAGAAACAGTTGCCTAGCTAAAAATTTTAGAGTCCCCTTTTGAAAATCTTGCCTTTGACAAAAATAATGCAAATTAAAAACAGTATATGAATTGGATTCGGTGAAAGAATTGGAACAGATTTAAAGTGGGAAAGTTAAAGTTGGAGGTGAGGGGAAGGTTTGAGTTTCCCATGAAATGTGCAATCTTCAACAGGAGAGATTCCCCTGAAAATAACAGTCAAGAATTTTTCTTTTTCTTGAAAAGGCAGGTTCAACAGTTAAAAGTGAGAGTTGGACACGTCATTTTGGAATCCAAACTTTATCAGTCACTTCAAAGCTATTTAATTATACAATAAAATATTATAATTAAAATTGTACTCATCACAAGTATAAATAATATTCTTAAAATTTTCTATACACAATAGTAATATTATAAAATTCTTCGATGAATATTTGTTGCATTTATTTGTGGATTATTGAAAATGAAAGGTATCTTATTCTTTAATCTTCTCGTTGTAGATTTGTGGGAGGAAAAGCCAGGCTTGAGGGCTTTGAATAATCTCTTTATTCCAGGTACTAAATGAGTAGAGAATTTTCCTTTTTAGCAAAATTTTAATTCTAATTTATTGTCATAATAAATATAAATGGCATAAAAAGGTGGGGCAGTTGATATTCTTCTTTAAATCAATATTTGCTTTTACATTTCAATATTTTTCTTTCTGATTGGTAATACTTTGCAATATTATTTTAAAACAAAAACAGAATTAAACTGTTGTGTTTTAAAGACAGTCTATACCATCTATGCAGCTGATCCACAGTTAATTCAACAACACAGCAAACTTCAACCATGGCTACAGTTCTCTGTGATAAATTATATCCAAAACTATTTGACAATAGATATATAAATATAAAATCAAGGTGGCAACAAAGGTAAAAAATGCAGAGCCAGATTGGTTTGAGTAAATACAACAGTCCTGCAAACAGATTGAAAAAAAAAGATGCGATTAAAGAATGCAACACTTACACTCCTGCAAAACTTAATACAATTTTTAGGTGAACATTAAATGAAGTTTACAATGCTACCTACTTGAGTAAAAATGGCAGTTTACAGCTGAGAAACAAGTCGGCAAAAAGAAGTCGAGTTTATGCTAGCTTTTCTTTCATCCAGTCTACAAAATTGTCTAGGATCAATGGCCAAGCAAGATTTGGATCATAGTTATCAAAGTCCGGGAAGCTTATCTGTCAAATGATTAAAAGGTCATCTGAGGCTACAACACTCATAAAATATGAATACGATGTTTACAAGGGAGAATAAACATGCTCTCTAAGGGGGAGAAAAAGGTTTTCAAGAATGCCTCAACGTGGTTATTATGCAAAACCAAGTGCAAAGGAGCAAACAGCATCTTGTAGAACATAGATGAAGCCCCACCTCTCCTTTCTTCATATCTATAATTATTTTGATGATAATTTAATCATTTTCACATAGCATAAACTATGACATATTAGTCAAAACTAAGAACAGCGAAAGTAGCGATAGTTTACATGCCACTTCTACCCACAGTTCCGCTGCACTGTAAGAGAGAACATTATTGTGGATTTACAATTCCAACCCAACCCCCACCCTTAACTTGTAAAGGGCCATCCTAAAGGTGGGGCCTCAATGCATCTCATAATATTTACTCATGCCAATAGAACATCAAACATATTGCCAAACCATATATACACTTCCACCTTGACAAATAAAGAGGCTCAATAATTTTTAAAACCAAATTTCAAATCAGAATTCAAAAAACAAACATCAAATCAGAATTCAAAAAACAAACATTCTTTTGTTGGGGTGTATCTCTGCCAATTGGCGCATGTCTTGTAAAGTAAAAATGTTTTCTCAATGATATGTGCTCCGAAAAGTGTGCCACCTTGTCAAACTATTATTTTATAAGAACATAATGAAAAGGATGAAGTTTCAAATCAAGTGTGAAAAGTATAACTACCTCATTACAGAACCTGAAAAAACCCATCCACTGATCCATGTTTATGACCTTGTAATCGGTTTGAACCTGCATCCACAATACAAGACACGTTTGGATTAGGATCACTAGTTTCCACTTGAAGGGATGGGGATTGTTACAAAGATATTAGCATTATATACATTGGCTTTGTTTGCTCATCATTAAGCATATAAAACAGCACTAAGGTATTTTGATATTAGCTAACTTTTTGCAGGAAAAAAAAAATGTAATTAGCCCACTTTCCATCAACAAGATGGCAAAAGACAACTGTAGTAACAGCCCAACACAGGTAAGCTAACAGGTTAGAGAGAAGTTTAACTCATAAAAGATACATATCCCAGTTGCTAAAATTGAAATGAGATCTTCAATCAATAAAAAGCATGACAAGCTGCAGGTGTATTAGCCATATCATATTAAAAATATCCAACAACATATAAACTGCAATCTCTGAAGACATCTAATCAAGCAGCCACTCACCTTTAGGTACTCAATGAAATAGTCAACCTGGGCACGACATTGAGAACCTAAAACAAGATCCAGCAGTTCACAGACACTCTCTATGTCTACACTCTTTTGTTTCTCCTCTGACAGACAATATCATAGATATTAAAAAGCAGCAAAACAACCAAAACAAAAAAAAAAAAAAGGAAGGAAAACCATGGATGTCTCAACATCCATAGACTCATAATACCTGTCAAGCAATACCGGAATGCATAGGAATAGAAATCCATAAAGTTTAATGGCCTTTTAACCTTTAAATGATGAAAAGAAAATGTCAGCATGTAGCAAATCCAAGAATCATTTAATATAACAAGCAGATCAAATTGGCTAGTGTTCAGAAAGGAAGAGTGAAAGAATATTCCACCTCTTTCTCCAGCTCTGGGAGGGCTTTCTTTAATTTATTTACATTGTCAGCCCTCAGTGACTTGAGGCCCCTTCGCCACTCTTCCTATTAAAAAAAGATCATTAATGCAATTTATAAGGCGATACCAAACACACTCTACAGACACATGAATTAATAATGTACTGTTGATGATTATCAAACTTAAAATCTTTTAAAGCAATGCATCAAATTAAACATACATAAAATTAGGAAAATATTCTTCTTCATTCAGTAGACAGGTCTGCAATGCTGCCAAACAGTTGGCACATAAAACAGAGACCCCAGTGAAACACTTAAGGGTCACCTCTATTATTCACTAGTGTTAACACACTTCAGAGTGGGTATCAACCTAGCTGTGACAGTTTATACAAATCCCATAAACACAATTCAATTCAATCCAACACGGTTAATGGACCTGGATATATCTTAGTTTCACGGTTCATTTAAACTGGTTAGAGGTAAAAATGGTTGACCTTAAAAATGATAATTAATTAGGTAGTGTTCAGATTCAACTACCTAACCCAGAATTGATCTGACATTGAGCTACGTAAAAGTTATATTCAATCAGTCTCCTCTTAATCAGTGAATTGAGTTGTAAGAATTCTCAATCGCATATGATCCAAACAAAAAGTCTGGGAACAATGTTTATTAACAGATGGGTGAATCAAATGAATATTGTTGCCAAGAAAAGGCCTAATATAGAATTCCTACGCATGAAATAAATCTCTAACCATCCAATGGTTCACTTTAAGCACTTAAAAGCAATTAATATATTTCTGAAAGGCTCATCATACGTGAATAACATTTAAGGAAAAGAAATCAAATGCTGCATTCGATTCTAATCCCCACCCAAACACACGTATTCTCCCTTTCTGTTTTCGGTTCAGAAACCTTCAAAATATGTGTTTCTATCCTTTTCAAACTAATGCTAATTAAAATTAATATAAAGAATTCAAACAGATAACCAAACTTCGTCTTATGTCCAAAATTCCAGCGACAAGTTGAGAATAATATTGGTACTCAACAGCTGAAAATGATATGCAGTAAGTGTCTAACTCAAGGATACAAAACCAAATAACAACTCTGTCTATTTCAGATATAATAGAAAGAAGAATTAGTGAACAAGTTATAAAAGTAGAAGTGCATAAGAGACCAATGATCCTTACCAGGGTAAAGTACCCTTGCTTTTCAGCTTTCATTTTCCTGGAATGTGCAGTCGATCAGTTCTACTATATTATCATGAGGCTTAGAGTTAAGAAGGGAGGTATCAAATGCATATATATGCAACTTACCAAGCCAGCATCAGGACCCTAACATCAGTATGATTGACTTCCATATCTGAGCAAAGAGCTTCAATACCTTCTGGGCTGTTCAAATAGTGTATATAACATCAGACAGAATTCAAATCTTCAAATGCTTACTCAACACACACACACACAAACATAATTTGAATTACAATATCCTGGTGCACTTTGATACATGGTATACCTTAAAGACTAAAAGATAAAATAACAAATACTTCTATTTGAAGATTATACAAATCTATCTTGGTTAACATAAAGCATCTATTCCTTTTGCTTTTTTCATTTTTCAAAAACCAAAATATATATATTCCACATTCTTTTGAGAACCCAAAATGTTCCTCGAAGGGAGTGAGATTTTACTCAGCTTGCCATGATGACAATTCAATATAGCATCATTTGCCACTAAATTTGCAGCACAAACTTAAAGTTGGAGACTACTATATAAACAAAGACAATTATAGATGACAAAAATATCTGTTCCCCTGAAGGTTAACAATATAGCAGTTCCCAAATCTGTCACAGGAAAAATAGAAATAAAAAATGCACCATCTTAATGATCAGAGTATGCCAGCTCTCACACAATTAAACGGACAGCAAACCATCAGATCAAGGGTAGGACCTATCGGTCAATGTATGTAAAGTTATAAGGGGTAAATAAATAAATAAAATATAAACAAATAACCTAATTGCAGAAAGAAGAGTGAAAACAAGAAAAAATGCACAGATTAAGTTGTACATCCATAAGTCATAATTCATAGAAGTTCATTATTATGAGTATTTTAGGTTATACCTTGTGAACAAGCCATAACTTTACTCACAATAAATTATCAGACTTCAAGAATTAGCATTGGCCAAAAATTAATGTGGGCCCTTCACTACCTTCATTTATCCTCAACTAGACAGGTCAAAAGTTCATTTAAAATCTTCTGATGACAAAACTTTTTACTTAATACTTATATTAGCATCAAATATAGCTATCTTTTAACTTGATCAGTTAGATTTATTCTACAAATATTTTTAAACCATAACATAGAAAATTTGAGGCACATTTAATAACTTAACATCTGAAAACATGTTTGATAGATATTCAAAAATAATTTTCAAAGTTGGAATTTTATGTGTGACAGAGGAAATGACTTTTGTTTTTCTTTTATTTTAAGGCTTCTTAACAATTTTCAATCAGCTGTATTTTCTTAAATGAATCCCTTTTTATCAAAATAGCATAATTGTACTTAAAGTCCGAACCAAACCACCCTTTAATTTCCTGTAAAATTTACATGTCACTTCAAAATTTTCAATTTTCGCATTCCACTCTCATTGTAACAGTGACATTTTAACAAAATATAATGGTGAAAAAGGAATTATGCATTGAATTGAGACAACCAAAATTTGAGCATGCTTGGCATCTTGCCATTAACTTATTTCTGTATAAAGAGGGTATCAGGTTCAGTAGCGGGACCAAGATTTTTGCCAAGAGGGGCCACCGCAGCTTCACTATTTACCAATCAACACCTAATTCTTAATTTTAAGAAGTTTACTCATAGTGGATGTAAATCTCATTTCTTTCAGAACTTGTATTTAGTTTTGAACATACAGCAGAAAATACAAGCTATAATGGTATTTATATCAAATTATACAATACTACTAAAAATTGCACAATATTATAATACCAATGCCATACACACACACACACACATATAAAATTGTGCTTACTCGATCACACCAGAAGACTTATTTGCATATGTATAAAAAAAGTTGTCAATTCGTTCCATCTCTTTCGAAGATGCTTTACCTGAAGCTGAACAAACAAGATACAAGAAAATTATGAGATACAAGTTTTAGTTCCTCAGCCCACAAAATTTCAGATGTAACTTGTGAATAAGTTCACTACAATATATTTTTTTTGATTCCCTTTAATTTTCTTTTTCTCTTAAAACTTTTAATCCAAAAACATGATTGACAACCTTCCTACGCATGTCTACCTAACATGAATAATATAATAAGTTCCACAATCATTGAACAATAAAACTTAATTAGCAAACTACAAACATATATATAATGTACTTCAAATGATTTTGGAACAAGTGGAAAATTAATTATTGCACTTAAATTGCCATCAACTACATGAGTCTGAAAAAATGAACATTTAGTAAGGATCTTCTAACTGAGAAGGTGGAACTAAATAATCGCACTGGCAAGCGAAAAGATGAAAGCAGGGGAAACTTGCCCGGGTGAGGTGAGAAAATTAGTTATTGTGGATAACAAGTGGTAGACCACCAGTGGCTAAGGGAATGACTGGGAGTGATCATGGTGGTGGAAGGAAAGAAGCTTGAGTACAGATTCATGAAATTAGGGGCAAAGGCTGGGGATGGGCCAGCACCTCTGATTTACCCCATTTCATTTCTTCTTTTGATCTGTTTTGTTTCCTTGATAGTTTCCAACATATCACCATGAGCCCCCCCTTAAAGTGACTGCATTTCTAGTTAATAATATTGACTTCAACTCTGTTTTCAAAAGAATTGGCTTGTTTGTGTGTGAATATTGGAGTGTTAGAATTGGTTTTGCAGATTCCTAACACATTGTCTATAAGAGTATAAGAGTGCCACATTTTTTTTTCATATTTTTATACAAAATATTGAACATTATTTCTAATAAAAAATTCATTATATGCTTTCAAGCATTAATTGTAATAAATTAAACTTAAAAAACTGCACGAAAATGTTATTAAACATCAAAGAAATACATTTTTTCAGCGATGGAATTATAGTTTCATCCTCGTTTTAAATTCCGTTCGATAAAGTAAATATTCCTTCTTCCACGTAATCTATTCACTTATTTATTTTAAAAACTGAGCTTCTTCTTCTTCCAATTCCAGATAGGTAAGTACTCAATCATCAGCGAGGCTATTGGGCATCAAAGATACAACTAAGCGAAACAAAAAAAACTGAGTATTAGAAACTAAATTGGGCCAGACTTCCTAAGACAATGGTACCGCGACAGATGAACAGTTATAACTTAAAAAAAGCTAACTATCTGTTCAAATAACCTTTCAAAAAAGAGAATTTTGCTATAGAAAACAATGAAAATTTCAGAAGAGCTGAGAATTTAAAGACCATCAAATCACAATCAAAATCAGCAAAATCGAGAGATGAAAAATGAAAATCGATACTGTAAAAAAGAAAGAATACCAGCGCGAAAGAGATCGGGGGACTCTGTAGAATTACTTTGACCCGTTTTCCTCGATGCAGAACGACGCATCTTCATCAAAAACATGAGAGAATTAAACTCTTGATTTAATTTTTGTTTGAAGAAATTAATAAAAGAGAGAGAGAGAAATAAATTTAATATAAAGAAGAAGGAAAAAGAGAACCTCGGAAATGAGCGAACGAAGAAGAAGCTTCGTCGCACCAGAAAAGTTTCCAATTTCTATATAGAAGGAAACCTACCTTTTCAATTATTAATTGGTATAAAATGGATTTCCCATCAAATGGTCGTCATCTTTGTTTTAATTCTGACTAATCATATAATTCATTTATCATTTTTATTTGGTAAAATTCATTCTTTAATTCTTGGTTAACATTAATTCTAGTATCTAAATATGGTATTAAAGCAAAATTATACATATTTTAATACCGACTGCGAATACTATTATGCAGGATAAATTTAAATTATTTTTCTTTATCAAACAAAGATTACTTGCATAAACCAAACTCTCCGAATCCCAACCTAGAAGAAGATTCGACTCCAGGACATCTTGGTCAATTATAAAACGCCGAATAACATATTGCCACTCAGGGTCTCGTTTAATGAATTAGCATCCTTAAAACTTTTAAAACCCTAATACTCATCCTTCATAAAGATACTTTTATCTTTTCAAATTAAAATAAAAAATAAATTTAAAATAATAATAAAAAATTATTAAAATTAAAAAATATAACAAAATTATTTATTATTATTATTTTTTTATTTTAAATTTATTTTTAATAGTATTTGTATGAAATTTTATTTTAATATTAATATTATGAAAGGTATTTTGATCTTTTTACAGTAAATAAGTGAGTGTAGGTTTTAAAAATTTTACAAATGGTAACTTGTCATTAAACCAAACTTTGGATGACAATATATCGTTCAGTTATTATATGATTATCAAAGGCTAGTATAGGGTATCAAATCATCATTACGAAAGAACTTTATAGTAAGAAGATCAAAATTACTTTATCACAAACAAAAATAAAAATTATAATTTGATGTTAATGAATAAAAGCTAAGAAACCATTTTTGAAAAATCGCATGTAAAAAATGATACTGGATTGTGCAAATGATGAGAGTGAAGACTATGAGGATTGACCTAATGAATGGTTAAGGGCTACAAATAGAAAGTCTTGGATTCGAACAACTGGAAATTCAATCTGACAAAAAGAGTATGAAAAATCTTAATAGCTAGATTGGAGGGCTCTCAGACGAAAGAATAAATTCTTTTGAGTAACGTAGACTCTTTTTATAGAAAAGTCTAAACCTAAGATTGAAAGATATTAGACTTTATTTACAATAATAAAACGATCCTTAATTTATTCAGTTTATAATTACAAGTTTCGATAATCATGAACCTCGGGATTTATTCTACCCAATCAAAGTAAATAAGTTAATTCAGCATCTTGAGTTGGACCTGCACCGATATCTAATAGCAGGATTTCGGATATCTCCTTCGCCATCTATGAATAAGCCACTCTGCAATACAGATTTCTACTTGGTAACAATCCAATAATACAAATTTCATTTTCATGATTGCTGAATTCATCTAACACGAACATTCACATGCATCACTTAAATTTATACAATGACAGTTCTCTATTCAAGTGCACAAAGTGGAACATGTTGATCTGACAAAAGCAAACCGTCAACTCTTTTACAGTTGAATAGAATGCCAAGACCAAGAACATATGTTAAGCCTCTTCACCCATTTTTGACAGTGATCTGTTAAATGATATTGCGCGCTATGCGTTTACATAACACACTGTATCCATGTATGCACGTAGTCGACTTTTTCTCTTTTCACCAGGGGTCTCTATACAAACTTTTTTGGAGTGCAAATAACTACAAAACTACCAATAAAAACCTTAGTAAAAGGCAACAGCACGCCATTAGAAGGGTCAACAGTTGCGAATAAATACGAGAAGAATGACAGACAAAAGACCTACCATATTCAAATATAAAACTATATATATGACAATTTCCCTAACCAGTTCGCACATAGTATTGTTATCTTCCTGCCATGAACTTCTTATTAAATAGAGAGAAATATAAATTCCAGCTCCCAAGTCCCAATCCTCAATCACTGACTTTTAGTTCTCCATGGACGTCACAAGCCGCCATACTTCTGAGTGATTGCCTTCGTAAATAAAAAAGAATAATGTATGAATTAGCAGACTCATCAAACAAAATGAAGCACATGAATTGCAGAATAAGAGTTCACTCACTCGTTCATAGTTCAAGCGAAAGGCAATTTCCACCTATCTTTCTATTGATTATTGTACTGTTGTTGTTAATAGGAACCCAAAGAAAGTTCTATTTATGGATGAGAGAAAGTAGGTTTACTATAGTGAACTCAGAGGTCTATACATTCTAGTGCGCTATATCCACCCCATAACACTGCAACATTAAGTGCACCAACACCACATAATAATATACATTCTAGTTTCATGAAAGGTATAAAACTCAAGTCAACAAAACCAATCAAATGGGAGGTTTTGAAAGCTTCAAAACAAAGGGACTGCCAGGGTCAACATTATATTAATCTGGTGTGGTTAATACACATCACAAGAATATGCTCGAAAGTTTGACAGGAGAAAAGAAGAAAGGGGACAAAATTAAACAGGACAGAAGCTGCCAGCACTAATCTTTATTTTCACTAATTATTCCAGGCTAACTAGCCACTACCTAACTATTCCACCCTCTTCCGTACAACTCGAAATCTGGAAATATGATGCCACTTACAAACAATTTAAGAACTACCACAGCACATGTGAAAACATTCAACTTTAAAAAAAGTATCACAATTTTGAGTGATGTAACCAATTAATGTTCTAAATGGTAAAGTTGTAACTACACACTCATAATTACAAACAACAAAAGATTCCAAGACCAGAAAGTGCTAAGATGAGCCAAACTTAACAACTACAGTTTCAAAATCAGACAAAATACCAAAAAAGAAAAAAAGGAGGTTCATTATTGATTTTTTGATAGGAAAAATAGACATATTGCATTAGAAAGACGGACCAGCTGTTCATAAAAAAGATTCTCTCTCTCAATGAATGGGCAAAAAAATATACATACAGAAAAAGAAAACTCCCAAAAGTGGGACTAAAATCTGTCAAAATTTATCTCAAATTCAATTTGTCGGAACATGGCAACAGTGCATATTGGAAGTGCCCAGTACCAAGAACCCCATACATATACATCCCTAAAAACACCCTAAAACCAATTAGCATAATTAGAGCTTGCTATTTAAATCTCACTCTAGAAACATGTCACATCATTATAGCCCGTTTCGTATACATATAACAAGCAAAGTTTCTTTTTTAAAAAAAAAAAATTGTGACAAGATTTATGAAAACTTATAACAAAATGAAAACTGCACATATTCATTAATTATGCAAAGGATAATGACAAATTACCTGACAAAAATAATGTATGAGCAACTGAAGTCACAAAAATAGAGTAAGGTTTAGCCAAATTTCACATTCAAGAAAGTGTTCCAAGGCCCTTGATAGATCCCCATAGTAATTAAAGTAAACTGCCTGCATTCAACATGAAAAAACATTTCAACAAGTTGAAAGCAACGCAACATAGACTAAGAACTTCACTTGAGATTCCAAGAGTTTATCGTGCAGAAAATTTGGACTGGAGAAAATAACATTAGTTGGACACAAATTTGTAATATAATTGACCCAAAATATAATTTAGTATGGCCAAGACAAAAAGGAGAATCAAAAGCTTTGATATATGTTAATTCAAAACAAAACTAAAGGCACATGTGCTAGAATCAGTGTCATACCATAGCTTCATGCAGCCACTCCAATGGAACACACAAATCCTCAATAAATCGGCATTGTGAATTTTGTGAGCTTCACAATTCACAGTATTGGAACAAGATTTCCCGAATAAGGGTAGCCTGCAGATATGGATAATCATCACAGTGGGGCATGTGAAGGACAACATAGATGGCCCAATGACACTGCCCCTGACATAGCAGCTGGGAAATAAATCCCATGTCAAGGATTTGAAGATCATTAGAACTGAAAGCACCCACTGCTTCTAACACTGCACGTTGATGCCAGAGCATATGGTAGTCTAGTGGATCATGTGTTGAGGAGAAGGCACTAAACATTGTCTTCAAAAAGTCAAATTTATTCTCGCCACCGGCATGAAGAAGCATAAGACAACATGAGAGGTCAAAGTACTCCCTTGTACTGTAGACTATCTATGGGTTCTTCAACATAAACTGGAACAGGAGGCGGAGCCTTTCCATCTTCAAGAAGATGCTGATAAGTTTGCAAAACAACATGCTATGAAGTGTCAGGCAGCAGTCAATACCAAATCAATAAGCCCAGGAGCCTCTTCCAATCAATTGTAACATCCTGTATTGAGCCATGAATATTGCCAGCAAGCAACTCATAAAGCCTAATTCTACCTTTCCCAATGAAATTGAAGTCCATCCCATTGAATCTCCAAAGACCAAGTTGACGTGCAATAATAGAATGGCTCACCATGGATCCACCAGCCTACTTAACAGACAAGCCAGCTTCACATCTCCTCTGGAAGGAGCCAATTCCACAGATGAATCTAGCCGTCGCCCAGTTAGGAGTAAAAATACGTGCTTTAGATAATTTGACTCATCCAAGGTGCTTACTTCCTCTTGTACCCAGTGGCAAACACTCTCTTGCAACCAATAACTGAACTCTGCCCTTCGAATAAGAGTGAGTGCTTCTGTGTCAACATCTGGAGGATCTTCCTTCATATCCCACATCATATCTTCCTCACTGCCAGCAGCCACAGAGTTTGATTGCCCACTATTTTCCCTCTCTGAAAATATAACTTTTATCCATTCCCAGACTATTACTTGGTGTATCAAAACCAAACGAGCAGAAGAAGATAACCCAGGACCATCCAGCTCTGCCTCAATAATGTCTATATAGCTTTGACAAATTTCTGAAAGTACTATACGATAAGACACAACTTTTTGAAGCATCAACTTAAAGGAACCAACTTCAACTTCTTTTGTTTCGTGATTCAACTCCTTGTGGAGATTTAGTAGAACATCAAAGGAAAATTCAACCAGTTCCTTTCTCACTTTGTTAGTTTCATCTCTAACCACTTTGTCAATTGCAACCTTCTCCACATTGATTACAGAAGATAAGACATCCTGTGTGTCACTAACGCCAATTAGAGCACCACTGTGAACAAGGATGCCATTTGGATCCCATCCTACACGAAATGATCTAACCATGAACATACCAGCATCAACAATGTTGCAAGAATGGCTTCCAGTTACTGGTGTTTCATGCTTGAGATCCAACACAGGCAAGCCCTTATCTTGTTGGGCCATCAAAATTTTCCAGAGGAGTCAGAATTGAAACTACCAGGGTGGTACACCAGCAAAGCTAGTGGAGTTTTTCGTGCAAGAGGTGGGATCTGTTGCTCACTTTCTGGGAGGTATTCTGTAAGTTCATACATGTTCTTTAACATGGGATGGTTTCTGCTGTAAAGGCATTCCATTGAAGTTATCAATCTCCTCTTCTTGAAACATCAACATTCTCATTTCTTTCACCTTTATCGGGTCAAGCCCAAGACGTGCAGGAAGAGAATGAGAAGCTCAGGCCCCATAGAATCCATTTGGGTTTCTTCACTGAAATCATATACCTCACATTCATCTTAGCCGAATCTAGAACCAGTGTTGTATCATCCATTACAATATCTTCTTCCTCACCTTCACTAAGTCCAAATCTGCTAAAATGGTCTACCAAGAATTTCTGTTCACCATTCATAACGAAATGAACTATGCACATTATGACGTTAACGTCGTTAAACAACTTATAAGAAAAAAATATATATATAAGGTAGTAAGTATAGTTTCAAAGGATAACCGGCGACCGGGAGCAGAGAAGAAGAAGAAGAAGAGCTGGGAAAGTCGGGGGGCGGAAGGTGGGGCGGGGGTTGGCGGAACAACGTTATGGGTTTTATTGGAAGTTGTTCCCCAGGTTACTGGTAGTTTCGGTCAACGGGTGAAGAAAAATGAGGATCGTGTGAGCTTGGGGAGGTGGAGTATGAGAACACATTGCAGCGGCGCCAGCGAGTGCAGTCAGGGAGGAAACTCAGATAGGAGTTGCAAAATAGAAACTAGGATAGGGAGCTACGGGAAGAGAACCTCAGGGTAGGAGCAATGGGAAATAGTAGCTCAACGCTTGATCAAAAATCACATTCTCCAGGATTTTATTTTATGAACAAGAACAATCTCCTATGATTTAACAAACTTTTACGGAAATTCTCTAGTAGGAACAATAAAAGAAATTGAGTGTGTGCATATATATCATGTTTATTGTCATTTTTTTATATTACGTGTATATTTCATGTTTGTTTTAAATATTTATTTTATGTTATAAATAATCATAATTTATTATTTATTAAATACAAAATATGTTGGTTCTCAATAACAAGTTCGAATTATTTTTGAAGAAAAATACTCTAATTGGCTGTAATAATTTAACCATTTAAGACCCTCTTTGATTTTGTGTTTCTCCCACAAAAACCATGGGAAACGTGTTTTCTTGGAAGATTGAAGAAAAATAATGTTTACTGAAAAATTAAAAAGAGATTTTTGAAAATTCAATTTGATTTGAATAAAGTTTGATCTAAATTTTGTTTTGATTATGTTTAAAAAATATAATAATAATTGACAGTGATTTTTTAAGAAGAGTGATTGTGTCACATAGGGGGGAAGACAGCCATAGTTAAGGAGGCATTCCCAAGACGGTACCGGTTGGGGTAATCTTGGTGGCTATATTTGACGTTAAATGTAAAATTTGGGGTCCAAATGAATCAGAAAAAATTATGCTGGTCCTATTGGGATCTAAAGGTATATAAGGTCTCAATTGACTCCAAGCAGCCTCCTTAGTCTTTAATCTTGAAAGCTGCCATGGACAGTGAAAATGCCTACCAAGATCCATGGCTAGCTCCCGACAAGCTCTACCACGTCCTCTTCTGCTTCTCTCTCACCCTTATTTTCTCTGCCTTGGCATCCTATACCCGTTATCCGTTCCTTCGGACCCACTGTATTCGGGTGGGATCAATCCTATCCCTTTTCGCCGGTGCCGCTAAGGAGGCTGCTGACCAACTCGGCCTGTTTCCCTCTGCGGGCGCTTCCTTTAAGGACGTTATCGCCGATATCATCGGCGTCTTGATTGCCTCGTTCGTTCTTTCCTTACTGAGGAAGTCCTCCGGTCGACCCGGTTTTGAACAAGACCAGGCCCGACGGGTTTTGCCTGTTTGAGCATTTTTTTGGAACGGAAGTGCCTGTTTGGTTGGTGAGAGATTGAGGGGAAATGAAAGAGAGAAAGGTCAGTCTTTTGATCTATATTTTATTATTATTATCATTTTTTTAGAAGTTAAATTTCGTTATACCATCATTTTTGTAACCTGTCATTTTATTGATTTATAATTTATTGTAATTTGTTTCTGTCATTTCACTTTACATACTGGTCTTGAAGAATCATGGGTACTGGAGCTCAATAGCTAGTTGTTAGTTTGGTTAAAAGGTGTATTTTTGACTTAAGCCGCGAGGATCAAAAGGGTTAGTGGCGTTAATTTTAGTTGTACTACATGAAATTATGCATGAAATGTGATTCTATGAAATGAATATATATATATATATATATATGATGAGAATTTTTGCAAAATTTGTATTGCAAAAAACATGTTTTACATATATGAAAATGTTGTTCGAGGTAACAGAATGCATGTTTTTGTTTATCCACAAAATTAACAGGAAAACCATTCATAGATAAGAGGTATATAAATGTGGGAAGGAAGAACTAGAATGAAACCACTCAATTATTACACCAATATTATGAGTCTGGTGGAAGAGGTACCGGGTGTGGGATACTAAGGCAGAGAAGAGAAGAGAAGAGAAGAGAAGAGAACAGTGAGAGATGCAGAAGAGGAAAGAAAGAACGAAAAGGCAAATTGTTATTACAGATGATTAAAAACATAAACTAGTTCAATTCTGCAATACTAAAGCAGAGAAGAGAAGAGAATAGAACAGTGAGAGATGCAGGAGAGGAAAGAAACAACAAAAATGCAAATTGTTATTCCAGATGATCAAAAACATAATTGAAGAATACCTTTCAGGTAGTCCTTTACTAGTTCAATTCTGTAATCTGGTTTTTTTTTTTTTTTCAAATTTTTGTAGCTGATACTGACTGGTCAATAAACTGTTGATGGCACTTCATCTAGACTTCATTTTACGTTCCTTTCATGACGCACCATGCATTGGATTTCTTATGATCTGTGAGATCATATTTTTCTAATTAATCTCAGTAATTCTAGTAATGAAGATGCTTCCTTCTTGAATTTAGTTTTTAATTATCATTTTTCCTAATAGAATGAATTTCTGTTTGTTTCTTTTTATGTTTATGCATCTTCTCCTTTCCAAAGAGGCGATGTTTCATTACAAGGATGTCACATCTTTAAACTGGCATTTGTTTTAGCATGGAATTCCGGAAGATGATATCCTATCTCATTATGGGCATGAGGTGTAAGTATTGTTGATATAATAAGAAGTGATATATTCTGTAGGGACAAAACTGGTCAGGATCCAGAGGCGTTTGTTGCTATACAGAATCTTTACATTATAATACTTGTCAATATGAGATCAAGATCTATAGCAGCTGGGAGGAAATTTGACATCGGGGATTACATCTCAGTCCTCTAAACAGATAACGAGAGGAGCAATAATCAGGAAACTAAACAACAAAGGCTAACCCTAAACCATTTTTACTTTTGGTTTATGACAACCATAACTTCTCATCCAAATCAAATATATGCTTTATAAACACAAATTCAATACTCAACACATTCTCAAAGTCTCAAGCTTGATTATCATACATATGATTGATACAAACATCAAATTCATTTCCTTTTCTGTTTATGTAACACTAAAATCATTGAGTAGTTGTCTGTCTCCATCTTGTCAACTACTGGATCAATTGCATTTTATTCGGACTGAGTTGTATTATTTTTGCAGGACCTGGGATGATGTCATTTTATCACCTTCTGAAGCTCGTTGTGTTAGGCCTGTCATGAGTTTCACTATCTTTCTCTGGCAGTTTAACTGCAGAATAGCTTCCTGCACCACATAGTGCTCCAAGGATCGGAGCCGATAGGTAGATCCATATGGCTTTATAATTGTTTGCCGCAACAGCTGGACCCAGTGTCCTCACTGGATTCATTGATCCGCCAGTTGAAGGCCTGCAATGTAACACAAGAAAACAATTTTCGAGTGATCATAGTAATATATAGTTTTCAACCTGTCAAATGACTTCCTCAATTTGTTGAATCATTGAATTGTCTGAAATTTCTCCTCTGGATGTGTGATATGATATCATTAAGGTAAATGATTCATTGAGTTATTATCCATTTATCTTTAAGATTAACTCTGTTATACACTATAAATCCCATAGAAGATGACTTTATGTTGCTTCTTGTTTTATCGAACTATGTTGTCTCCTCTTACTTTTGTGAGGATCAAACATCCCCATCAGTTACAGTATGTATGCCTCGTGAGTTCAGATGAATTATTGCATCGTTTGCATCTCTGTTCCTCTACCATTTTCATTCACTGAATCTAGACTGCACAATTGTAGAATGGCCCTGAAAGAAGTCTTTTAGTCAATGGCTGTGTCAGAAGCTGCCTTTTTTTTTTTTTCTTCACTTGAACCGAGTATGGAAATCGCTTTTTCAAAAAAGCACTTATTAAACAGTTGAATTAAAATAAAAAAATTTTCATTGTTTGAAAAAAAATTTTCTTTACAGGTAGTGGATTAACCGAGAGTCTGACTAAAATACATCGTAGAAAAAGTTTTGATAGAACTAATATCACCCCCAAAACACCCCCACAAAAAATAAAAGTGGTTTGAATGAAGCAACAAAAAGTCTCTTAAAATCAAGTGTGAATTTCATACCCGGCTATGAGTATATTAAGAGCCACGGTAGCTCCCACAGCGATTCCTGCCAACTCCCCAACCTGCATTCTCACCGTTTCACAGACATTTTCACGTTCACAATTTCATAAAAATCATTCCTCCATCATAAGAATTGACAACTAAATTATTTGAGATTTTACTAGCTAAACCAGTCGTCACTCTGAGGACAAAATCAAGGCCAAAGAATTTCAATTAATTTGAGGGCCATTGAGACATTAAAAGGAGGAGGTTTTGAAAGTTCGGTGAGGCCAAATTCAGTAAAAAATTTGAAATACTGTGGGATGACCTTTAATTGGTTCTAGAATTAATTAAAGATGTACTACAGATTTATTAATATCATTGGTAATAGAAACTTGCAGGGATGTCAACTTTCTTTTCTGGAATCTTGTCTCTTAAGTTTTTTCACATACAAAAATAAAATAAAATGACAGAGAGACTCTTGTCTCTGGCATGACCCAGGGAAGGTGTCTAGGGTGGAAGTGATTTTGAAAGGCCTTAAAGAGAGCTTGGAATATTAATTAATAATTGAAAGACAAGCACGCACTTACAGCGCGAGTGTCGGTGGCCACGGCGGTGACGACAAACATGAGATTGAAACTGATAATAAACTCCAAAGCAAAAGCTTTTCCATAGGCAAATCCTTCTGCAGGCACTGTCACTCCCCCGCCCATGAAGGGATGAAAAATCCCTTTCAGCGCAAATGATGCACATAATGATGCCGTTACTTGTGCTCCTATATACACAGGTACCTGCAATTATTGGCAACGAAATACAACTAATTTATAATTCTTGAATTACACAGAATTCGATCAGAAAATAAATGAAACGCGCGTATGTGTATGTGTTTACGTTTCTCCATGGGAAATGTTTTAAGGCAGCGAAGGCGACGGTGACACCGGGGTTGAGATGAGCACCGGAAATGTGACCGATGGATAATATGATGACCATGACGGCGAGACCGGTGGAGCCGGCGCAGCCGAGTAGGGTTTCCACCCCATGTGTTTTTTGGTTCACAATGGCTGCGGCTGTCCCGGCGAACATGAGTATAAATGTGCCTATAAACTCTGCTCCCACCTGAAATTAATACATCAAAACGTTAAGCTAAAAGATTGGTATTAATTCAATAAATCTGTGTTACTTAAGAGTTTTTCGATGTTATCGATTATACCTTTCTTGCAAGAGAGACGGAAGGGGGAGCAGGCATTGAGATTGAGCAAGAGACTGGAGGGAGTCTCCCTTCTTCCATGCCCCATTCTTCAACACTAAAGCACTTGCATGGACTTCTAAGAAGTGATTTCCTTCCAATCCCATGGCCATTTCTCTCTCCTTTAAACCCACCAAAGAGAGGGGCACCAGGAGTACCTGGTGTAACCGGTGTTGAAGGCATTGATGCAACTTCCTCATTCTCCATTATTGCACCAAATTCGGAGAGAGAAAAAGGTGAAGGTCTGGTTTGGCACTCTCTTTATCAATAGGTTGGATGAGAAGTATGAGATTTGTGTGTGCTATTTATAGTTGGAGTGAAGAAGTTGACTTAGGGAGAATCTAAAGAGAAAAGAGAAAAATAAAAAGCAAAAGATGTTAGTGGTTGAAACTGTTAGATGAGGAAAGATGAAGGTAGCTTTAGAATTAGAAGAGGACGGTGGGATATCGCAGGAAAACCTGTAAATTTAAAGAAACATTTTAGTTAATCATGTTCGATCTGTCTTTGCCTTTCTCCCACTGCTGAGTTTTCTCTTATAAACACATTTCATTGCCTCCTTTTATCTCCATTATCAAGGGAAGATAGGCTAGCACCTAAGTCCACTCTGTCAGGCTCTGTGCTTTCGTTTGTTGAATTATGATCTTTTCTGATCTGAGTTCTCCTTAAAGTTTAAAGGATCTGAGTGTCGTTATGGCATCTGCTCTGAATAAACCAATCAGTGAGGAATGGAGAAGAAAGAGTGATTAACATTTTCCCACCTGAAGTAGGTTTGGCCTAAAAACAATTTTTCCACACTATGTAGAAATCACAACCTCCTACCCTTTTGTCCCAATTCCCAGCCAAACAAGTCACGCTTCCTAAAAAGTTCATTCTAATTTTCCATTGAGCTCTAGTAAAATTTGCAACATTAATTTCCTGATCAGATAGATAAAATTTTGAAAATAAAATGTCAAGATAAAACTTAGAGAGTTTGAGATAGTAATAACTCAATAGATTTTCGAATTAGATAAATTCATCTAATGAATTGATGTCACATTATGAGTGTTTGAGACATCGCAAAAGTATATATAAATGAAAGAATTTAAAATATATGTCACTCAAATAATACCAAACACACTTGTGGTGTTGGTGGCTAGGTGAAAATAAGAGTTTTCAAAATTTGAATTGTATAAACTGAATTATAGATTTTTAAATTTATAAAAAGGTTAAATGTCGGTTTAAATCATTAAGATGAGATCTGAAAGAGAGTTTTTTTTTTTTTTTTAATTTTTAGATGGTTAAATTACTATTTTGTCTATATAATATTTTTTTAAATAATTAGGTTTTGAATAAAAAATTTTGATTTATATACACAATAGATAGAAAACATGTTTATATCAAATCTTATATGGGAAAATTGTTAATTATTGAAGAAGAAATACTACTTTTAGCATTTGAGTTTTAAAGAAAGCAAAGTCCATTAATGGAGAGAAAATATCAGGTATATATTTATTTATTAATTCAAGATTTTTATTATGATAATCAATTAATTTTTATGTCTATTTTTTGTATGTTACTTCGATTGAAAACTTTAGATTCTATTTGGTAGGTGAATGATGATCGATCCCCTCTTTTTTTTTTTTTTTTTTTGTCCGCTTCTTTTCCTATCTTCCTTTTATTATTATTCTTCTTATCAATAAGTGATGGTGCTTTAAAGTGTGTAAGCCTGATTATTTATGTTGGCCCCCTTGTAATCCTTAATTAATATATGTACGACAGAGGATGGGGTCATGATACTACATTGAGACAATGTTCATATAATAAAAGAATCAATATGTGGATCAAAGAATCACCGATGATGATCATTAAAATATGCACTTTTATTAACATAAACACCCACTAATTTTTGTTTGGTTGTTGTTGATGATTCTTAATTAACAGATATTCTCTAGGTTTCTCTGAGGATTCAAGGCCCTCCAAAAGCTATATGGTTCCATGAAATGGTGACCAGACAAGTTGGAGACAAACTAAAATATTCAACAGTAAAGTGATAGTATTAGTTATTCAACAGTCATGAAAGATGAAGCATCTACCATGTAACTATTTTTGATAAAAGAACAACCTAAAAGAGTGTTGATCTAGAGAAGAATAATAGGTTGCAGAATTTCTCTTTTTCAGTTGCCAAGAATGTGTGGACTTCTTCATCTTCATCTTCCTCTGTTTGAATCTTTTTGACTTGTCTGGTTAGGATTATTTCTAATATGATTTCTTTTTTTGAAACAAAATAAAGTTTACTGCATCATTTCGATAATGGCAGCAGTATGTTTTGACACATCAATTCTCCATTATGCTGTGGATCGCTTTTAACTGTGTACTGCCATTTGAGAAAGGTATTTCGGTGGTGGAAATATATGAATCATTTCCTGATGTTATTTGCCAACATAGTGAAAATGAGCAAACAGTAAAAATATATATTTCATCTAAGAAAAATATATAAGAAGGCCCTGAAATTAAGTAATCACTTTTCACACAATGACAATTGCTAAGTTAATTAACAAAGAGTTCTGCATGATTGAGAACAAGCAGCTGCTTTGTGAAATGAAGAAACTTAAGAAAAGATACAATGAATCTGTATGAGTATCCAGTCACATATGGGGATAAAAAGAGGAAACAAAATTTAAGATTGAATCGAAAACTTCCAATAAAGTAGTGGGGTAAAGCAAACCCTAAAGTCTCATTGTTCCTTATGTTGTCTTTCACTAAGTTGGATTGGTCAACTTCATCAGTCTTCATGCTTGAGGCTTAAAGCCATTTATGAAAAAGGGGGGCGCCAAATGCTGGCTGAAGAGCACTGTGGAAGATGCCAATCAGCTTTTCTACTCAAACCCCGATCATCTACATTTCTTTTCCTGTTGTGCAATGTTTATAGTACGTCAGACTCTTTTGTTTTTCTTTCTTCTCCTAATTGAAGATCTCTAGACTTTGAAACAATACAGTGAATTCTATGGGGAACAGACCCAGGAAATATTGTTTGGAAGGACAATATAATCCAAATTAATTAAATAATTCCTTCTAATCTAGAATGTGATCACCAAGCCCTACTTGTACCATAATAGGTCTTCCAGGGGCTCTATAGCAAGTGTTTCAAGATATGAGAAGAACTTGGAGGAAGTGTTTCAATATATGAGAAGAACTAGGAGGAATTATTTCATTAATCTTTTTAGTTATTGAGTAAAGAATCAGAAGATAATTGGGAGACGTAATTAAGAGAAAAAAATATATGGGAAGGGAGTATTTTAATTAATCCCTTCATTTCTTTCTTATTAATGGGATATTTTGCTGAGTCAGTACGACTGAATCAGAAAAAAGCTCACACTTCGTTAAATGCATGTCGTCTTCATTTGGTATTTTATATATATATATATGTGTGTGTGTGTGTGTGTGTATGTATATATGTATGTATGTGTGTATGTATATGCATGCTCTGCCATTGCTGCTGAATTAAGAAGCTTTGATTGAGAGACTTCTATTTGGAAATTAATTGACTCTTCCTTTTCATCGGCTTTGAAATTTGTCTCGTCGCTCAATTATTTTTCTTTTTCACTTCACTATTCGTTTAGAAATATTTCACCAGCTATCATTAAAATTTCAACTCTAATTTGATTTTTCTTCAAAATCTTTTTGACTTTACATGAATAATTATCGGGTCCTGAGTTGATTATGTCGTTAAGGCTGTGTCTAACAGATTATCGTAGATCCATTTCTTTTCTTTCGTATTTTGGCTTCTTTTTTGTCAATATCGTTGTGGCACAAAATGAAAAGTTCAAGAGGCGTTTTCCCCAATGACATTTACACCCACGTCTCTCCATGATTTTAGGGTGTTTTAAGAAAAAAACAGTGCTAAAAAAAAAAAAAGAAAATTTTTAACAACCATTAATAAAAATATCATTAAAAATAAATAAATAAAACTTCAAGAAATATTTTTTATATATTTATTAAGAATATTATTAAAAATATTATTATAAAAACAACTTTAATAAATATTGATAAAACAGATTATTAAGATTTTTAATAATATTTTTTCAAATACAAGTAAAAATCAATTTTATTGTAGTGATAGATTAGCACAGATCAGACGGACTCATTACAAACTCTTATTTTCTTTAAAAATTAAAAAAAAAAAAAAAGTGGTAAATTTGTCACTTTGTTCAATACCGAATTAGATGTATAAGATTGATGGCGACCGACCACCAAAATCTTGCGAATTCAGGCTCTAAATTTGCCATACTTGGCGAAAGGTAGAGGTAGCGACCTTTCATGATAAGAAATTCTCCTACCAGTCTTGTCACAAGAGAAAAGCAGCGAAAGTCGGCAATGCATATGTTTAGGCTAGCCCCAGCAGAGAATAAATTTTCTATAGAGTTTGGTGATGGACACAAGAGATGATTGAGAAAGAATAATATTAATGGTGGGTGTGACAAAATTATAATATATAGTTTGAATGTATCAAATCATAGTGGAGGAGAGCGTGAGGAGTGAAAGGCTATAATAAAATTATGAAGGGGCACAAAATTAAATTCCTTTTCATGGATGTGAACCATGAACGTGAATTTTGAAATCAATTTAGGGTTGCTTGGCAGGAACTTTCTATCTTCTTTGTTTTATGGTTCCAGAAACGAAAGCAACTTATAATTATTATGATTTATTGTCTCTTATGATTGTTAAGAAAGGTAATTCCAAAATATGGGGAATTGAAAAATATATAAAAAAAAAAAAATTATTCTTCAAAAAATTGTTAATAAGTTGTGCTCTTCGATCAATTATGATTTCCGAGAACATTGATTTTAACCCTACTTTCGCTAATAATATAACTTCTGGTTAAAACAATCCTACGGAACCCTTGCTCACATCATCTAATTTTGTTAGTGAAAACGTGGACAAAATAATAAATTGGTATAAAGTCAAAAGAAACTAAATTGTTATTTATCTATTAAATTAAATCTTTTATAAAATTATAAGAACGATAAAAATACTTTCAAATTAAATAAAATTTTATTTTTAAAATCTTATTAAATTAAATATTTTTATTTTAATTTATATTAATTATAATTAAAAATAATAAAAAATTTATTGATATAAATATAAATAGAGGTGTCAATGATAAATAATTATATATTTAAGTTAAACTATAATTTTTAAAAATTTAAGAAGTTTTTTAATTTAAAAAAGTTTGAAGTATTTTTTAAAACTTAAGGGGTTTTTTCAATTAAAAAAAGTTTAAGGAGTTTTTAAAATTTTAATGTGTACTTCAATAATTTTAATAAAGATAATTACAGTTAAAAAAACAATAAACTAAAAATATCAAATATTATATTTTAAATTATTAAAGTTACAAAATATTTTTAAACAATATAAATAAATATGTTAATTTTTACTATGAGAACAAGAATTACCTATTTATTTTTATTAATTTTAAAAAAATAGTATTTACACTAAAAATATATCTCTGTCATAATATTTAAATAAAATAATATAAATGCTTTTTTATTGTTAAAATTTCTATTTAATTTTTTTTTCTAAATGGTTAAAATTTTATTTATTTTTAATTTATCTGATGAAACTTTGTTATTTCATCAAATCTTGGGGGGAAATAGTGTTTCGGCCTTGGTATAAAATTTCTTAACTTATAATTTAACTAAATTGGATGATATTGTAGTGGTTAGCGATTTCATTGAACAAAAGCTACTGTTGGTGACATGAAATTTAAGGGCAAATTTCACAAATTTTGGCCACAATTTACTTATGTTAAAGTATGGAAAATTTTCACCTAAATAAGAATAAAAAAAAAAAGGAAGGAATTTAATTATGATGATCATGGCAGCTAGGCCTAGCACATCAACACCAACGGATGTTACATTTACCTGCCATGAACGCTTAAATTCGAGCTGACTTGTCTTTGTATTTTTCGTAGCCCTACTTAAATTCAAAACAAATTTCAATCATAAAGAGTGCTATAAAATCCATTGATTGTGGCTTCTCCATTTCCATTTTGTGGCTTTCCATATTCTCCGCTCTTTTTTATTACATGTTCCCGCACTCAATCACCATGCCACATGCTTTGCAAAAATGTAGAACTTCGTCAAATAATGCATGCCCTCTGTGAAATTATTGCCTCTTTATACTGTATTCAATTGCCAACATGACATCCTTCCAAGAATCACGCTATGAGAACATGTTTGAGCATTTACGATTAGTGAATAACTATAACATATCTCTTATTTGTCATACATTTAGAAGCATATAAAGGGCTAATATGAGAGAGAGAAGAAATTAGTTAGATGTATAGACGAATAAGCAAGTCATATAGATAATCACCTCGTTATATTCGTCACGTTCAAGATATTTTGTAAATAGCAATAACAACTATATCAAGGAAGCAATTTTTTTTATTATCAAATTAAATCACGTTAAAAATATTGTCTTATTTATTTTCACTTTACTTATATAACATTATAGTAAACATTAGGATTTCTTATCACATCCTTATCAATGTTAACATAGTTTAACTTACGCAAAACTTGGAATTATGTCTTTTAGTTGGTGAAGAAAAATCTCATCAATAGATTAGCTCTAGAAGAAGACCCTTATCTCCCAATTTATCTATTGTGGACTTCAATCACGTGAGATAATAATCCTTTTAAATGAATCACGGATGGCAACACAAGAAAGCTTTGGATAAGCAAACATCTAAATAGTCTGATAACAATTTGAAACCATCTTGTTTTGTTGTTTTTGATCATCTGACCTTAACGATTAACAACTAGCAACCTAATCACAACATTGCCCAACTAAAATCAACTAAGGGAAATTCCTCTAACATTGCCCAACAAACACGTAATGTTATCCTAGTAGTATTCTTATCACCTAAAGGACATGTTCTTAGAAGGGTAACAACTATGAGAATGTTTACACTACCTCGAGTTATCACTTGCTCTCGCCATTGCCAACGACAATAAAATACTAATGATAAAAAGATTCCTCCATGTGCACCATACACGCCTCATCTACTGACTCTCAACAAAGACTCCCTTGATAACGAAGACATTAAAACACTTTTGAGTGTATGTTATATCTTGCCTAACAAAATCGATACTCTAAGCTTATAAATGCATGCTTAAACATTAATAAACATAGTAACAATACAACATTGATTAATAACGTGAGTAGAACCCTATGTTTCCCAACCTTGAGACCATATACTTATGACCACCTAAATGCCTATCGAGCATCTCTAGAAAAGGTGTTTGAATGCACTCCAATGGGTATTGTCTCTTGATCAAAGGAACAAGGCCCTTGTCAAATGAACATAGCCTACAAGTTATCACATATGAGCTCATTGTTTGACTACAATAGATGAGGTAACCTAAACCATAAAGTTGAGGCTAATCAATGGACAATATCAATGGGCATACAAAGTAGGCTTCTTCTCTAAAGGATAACAAGTCAAATATTTCAACGAACATCATTTATACTTTACAACATTATAAGCAAGTGTGGTTGTATAAGTCCCTTTAATCTATAATCTATCAAGTTCTTTGTTAGAAAAGTCTCTTTCATCTCTAATTTATTAGGATTTCAAGCACCTTTTATCTTTAATCTATCACAATATTTTCAAGGCCAAAGGACTTATTCCCACCCAAAGTTTCATTTGGAAACAAAATTTCATCATTTAACTTTTTAAAACTCAAACACTTATTTGTTAACTATTTTTCATCTAATTTTATTAATATTTTTTATAAAATAATTAAAATATCTTTATTAAAAATAAAAATTATAATAAAAATATAAAGTATTATTTAAATATAAAAAATATTAAAATTTTTTAAAAAAATTTAAAAACGGTCACAATCGTCAATATTGATGACGGTGACCATCGATATATGAATCAAGAAACCAAAAATAGCTTCCTTGTCTAACTGTCTTGTTTAGCGTAAATAATCAGATTGATTGTTTCCTATTTTGGCAGAGATGGTTATAATTGGCCACTTCTGCCAGCAATCATAATAAAAAACGATTGGTAGGACTAAAACCTATTATTTTTAAATATGTTTGTTGGTGAAGATGATCATATCTAACAATCGTGTGAATTAAAAAGTTATTTTATAAATTTTTATTAAAATGATAAAAATATATTATTAACTATTAAAATTTAACTGTTAATTATAGATAATGATAGAATATTTAGATGTGAAAATTAAAGGATATGATTTTGTTTTTAAAGATAACCTTGGGTGTAATTGGCCTATTTTCAATCACTCATGATATCTAAAAACCTTATCCATCGTTAAATTATTTTCTAATATGGTCAGCATAAGCATTTGTTGCTGTGGAAGGACATACCACTTATTTTTCTAGTTTATTGTATAATTTAATTATGACATCATAGTCGACTCACCAAACTTTGAATGAGCGTCTAAAGTGGACGGAAGTTATGAAATTCCAAAGCACCCCTTGAGTTTAATTTGTGTCATTCACCCGTGACTCTAGGATATGAACAGACCGAAATAACCTTGAAAACAATTGGAAAAAAAGTTCTCTTAAATCATCCCATATTTGAACCAAAATTCCCTTCTCTTTTCTTAAAAAAATAAATTAAATTAAAATGAAATTTACCCCTTAAGACCTTCAAATTCTTAAATACATCAGGATTCTTTTAAAAATAATTTTCAACGCTTTAAAGCTCTTTTTAATTGAAAAAAAAATTAAAAAAGATAACCAAAACAAAAATAAGTTTCCACCCCACTGCCCCTCCAACAAACGTTTTCTCAATACATAAGACTCTTACCTGAGTGAGGCAAGGTCAAGCAATAAATAATAGGAAAATTATGTTTTGAAGCAGCTGGATAAGGCTACTTTGAACCCGTTCCCCTGATGCTCTTCTCTTAATTCGTCGTACACTCGACTCGTTTCCAGTTGTCGAGGACGGACGAAATTAGTAGCTCACTCCGACACCGTTTTCATTCAAAAAATAAAAAAAATTTACCCATACACTTCTAATTTACTCTCGACGCCATTTTCACTTACCTGCTGCTTTCTCACTCCTCACTTCTCCGACCACACGCAGCCGGCAAGTTCGGCTGCCGGCGATTTTTACATTTCGTCTTCCATTGTTTCTCCGCCTCTCAATATTGCTTCAGTATGCTCCATTTTCCCTTAGTTTTATTTATTTATTTTTCCTTTCTGGGTGTTATAGTGTGGTTGGTTGTGAAACATGTATAATGGAGTTTCCTTTGCAATTTATTTTGGTTAAGTAAATAATTCTTATTTTTTCTCGTTAAAAATTCCCTTCGATTGAGAATTTTTTTTTAAAGAATTAGGGGTTTAACAGTAATGTATGTTCATTCTAGGTTAAAATTAATTGCGTTGTTCAATTTCTTATATCATTTGTTCTTATCTACATGATTTAGTTGCATTACTTGTATCTTAATCCTTATATTATCCATTAATATCGTAGTGAATACCATTTCAGTTGATACGTATAATTAGGCTTATGGGTTTCTGAAACAAACTAGGTTATCTTGGAAATGTGTGTTTGTTTAGTAAGAAATGGGTGATGAGTTTGATGGGTTAGAGATGAATGAAGAATGATTGCTGAATTTTGTTTGGGAGAAATTGGTTGTGATAAGATTTTAAGCAAATGTTAATTCTACAACCACTTTCCGTGCTTCTATTTTACTTTATTTTAAATCATAGCAAAGTAATTTAATGCAAAATATAATTAGTTGTATGGATTAATACATTAATTAAATACTTAATTGTACATACATGATTCAGAATGTTTGTACATAGTTAATTTGTTTAATTATCTCTTTATTAACTACTTTTAATATATAAGCCAGATGGACTACAGTTCAGAAGAAGAGTCAGATATTAGTGATTCTGAGATCAATGAGTACATAGAGAAGCCATATGAAGACCTGAGGGCACAGAAGTACAAAGTTCAGGTAAGTGGCACCTTAAGATGCCCATTTTGTACTGGGAAGAAGAAACAAGTTTACGAGTATAAGGACTTGCTTCAACATGCATCAGGAGTGGGCAAAGGATCTGCTAACAGAAGTGCGAAACAAAAGGCAAATCACCTTGCCCTGGCAAAGTATTTGGAAATTGACCTAGCTGGGGAAACAGATCAAACCCCAGCTCCTGTTGTATCAATACCTGTCAATAGAACTCCAGAGCAAGAAGATACCTATGTGTGGCCTTGGATGGGAATTATTGTTAACATTGTAAGTGATCCAAAGGATAGAGGAGATGTAAATGATTGTGGATATTGGTTGAAGAAGTTTGCTAGATATAAACCTTTAGAGGTTTATACTTTCTGGAATGAACAGAATCTCACTGCTCAGGCGATAGTGAAATTTAATAGTGATTGGAATGGTTTCATGAATGCCGCTGAATTTGAGAAGGTGTTTGAAAGTGATCATCATGGTAAGAAAGATTGGAATGAACGGAAAACAAGCCCTGGCTCAAGTATATATGGCTGGTGTGCACGTGCTGATGATAGTGAGTTTGAAGGTCCAATTGGGGAGTATATTCGCAAGGAAGGGAAGTTAAGAACATTCTCTGACATTGTGCGGGAAAAAAATCAAGACAAAACCAATGTTGTTGCTGACCTTGCTAGTAAGATTGATATGACGAATGAAAATCTCAATGAATTGGAATACAAGTACAATGAGAAAACCATGTCTTTGAGCAGGATGCTTGAAGAGAAAGACAAGCTACACTTAGCTTTTGTTGAAGGTTTGCTCCTCTCTCTTTTCATAGGCCTCTATCGATGATTTAATCACCAACTGGTGTTTTGTCTTAATATGTAGCTCAATGTTATTATACTTAAATATTAGATTTAAAAAGTTAATAGTGCTAATCTGTTCTTTTTTTCTGCTAGAGACAAGAAAGATGCAGCAGCTTGCTCGTGATAATGTTCGCAGGATTTTGGAAGAACAAGAGAAACTCAGTTGTGAATTGGAGGCTAAGAAGAAGAAAATTGATGAAAGGAGCAGAAAATTGAATAAGCTTGAAGCGTCAACAGAGCGGGAGAGGCAAAAACTTGATGAAGAGAGAAGAAAGGTAACATTTTTGGGCCACTTGAAGTACTCTAGGAAAACATTGTAGCATATCATTTTTACATAATAATACATTGTGGAATACTGACTTTTTTTTTTTGGTTGTTCTAGTATGATTCAAGAACCAACTCACTTCAGCTGGCTTCCATTGAACAGAAAAAGGCTGATGAGAATGTCATCAGGCTTGTTGAAGAGCAAAAAGTGTGCTGCTTAATGATGTTCTTTGACTGATTTGCACTGCATTTGTTTTAAACTTACTTTTTATTTTAAAATATCTGTAGCTTTTATATATAAACATTTATGAATTTTTCAGAGGGAGAAAGAAGAGGCTTTAAACAAAATACTACAATTAGAAAAACAATTGCATCAAAAACAGAAGCTGGAAATGGAAATTGAAGACTTGAAAGGCAAAATACAGGTTATAAAACATCTTGGGGATGCCGACGATGCAGCTGTTCAGAAGAAGATGAAAGAGATGAATGATGAGTTGGCAGAGAAAATTGATGATTTGGGTCATTTGGAAGAATTAAATCATACTCTTATCACCAAAGAGCGACAGAGCAATGATGAACTGCAAGAAGCACGTAAAGAATTAATTCAGGTATCCCTAATTGCATAACTTTGATGATATCTTGTTAATCATATGGCTTGAGCCTAATCAATGGAAATCTTCATAATTCAATGAATTAAACATCTGGGTTTGTGGTAAGCATGGTGACCAAAGAAAACCAATGAAGGTGTCTCAGTGAGTCCTATCTGAAGTCCAGAATATTAATGACTATGACAATCACATTTTTAGTGGTAGTGGATAGGGGATAAAAGATTTAGAAAATAAAAGCCAAGAAGAGTTTTTGAGTGATCTTTTCAGAAAACTAATGAGAAGTCACTAGTATCTATTTTTGCTAAATCTTTTGGCTTGGAAAGTTGCTTGAAGGCTCTTATTGCATAGATGGAGTGTTGAGGATGTGTGTAATTGCTTATTTTCTACAGAATCACAAGAATAAAATTACGAAAGATGCTTCTGTTTTTGATAGGGTTTTGTAGATATGTTATTGGGTGCTCGCAATATTATTGGAGTAAAGAGGTTGGGGGAGATTGATCCAAAGCCATTTCAAAATGCATGCAAGCAGAAGTTTTCGCTAGAGGAAGCACAAGTTCAGGCCTCCACTTTATGCTCCTTGTGGCAGGAGAATTTGAAGAACCCAGAGTGGCACCCATTCAAGATAATAGATGTTGATGGGAATACCCAGGTAGCAGCACATTTGATATTGTTCTTGCTTTATATTGCTGTTATGCTGTGAACTTTGTTTTTATTGGTAGCATTCATATGCATGAAACATAGTTGGCCTGCAACTGTATATAAAATTCCTTGAAATAATTTTGTATTGTAGGCTAAAATTTCTTGTCTCTGATGATGGATGGTGAAAATTAAAAGTTCACTTAAACTTGTGTGCTGTAGTTGGAAAATTTTCACCTAGTTATAGTCATCTTATCATTTTCTACTTTTTGAGTTCCAGATGAAACCAATACCTGTATCTTCTGCACATGGACTATAAATTGCCTAAGTAGATGTAATGGTAATGCATGGTACAGGAAATTATAAATGAAGATGACGAAAAGCTTCAAGAACTGAAAGAGTTGGGGGATGAGATATACATGGCAGTTGTAACGGCTCTGAAAGAATTAAATGAGTATAATCCAAGCGGGAGATATGCCATTCCAGAGCTATGGAACTTTAAAGAAGGAAGAAAAGCCACGTTAAAGGAGGCCATTGCTTATGCTGTTAGTAATATCAAGAGACTCAAGCGCAAGAGAGTCCAAGGTTTGAAATTTATTTTCTATTTGCATTTTTCGTTTGTGCTGTAATTGTCCCTTCCAAATAGGTATTAATTCTTAAATCTCAGACCTTTATGACAATGCTTTACCTTGCCAAATATTGTATGAAGCTAATGCAGTGCTGATGGTCAAATTTTCTTTTGAATTGTATGGAGACCCTCTGGTCAAATTTTCTTTGGAATTGTATGGAGACCCTCAAATTTTACTACTAAATAATCTTGTATCAGTAATGTACCTGCAAGGGAGGTTGATGCTTTTTGCATTTAAAAATGCTATGAAAAAGTTAAAAACAAACCATTGTAGACACATTTCATGTTTGCAGAAAAGAATGAATAGTGACAATCAGATATTTTCAACCATCAATTTCTTGGTTCACTCAATTTGGATGTAACAGCTTTACTGAATCTGAGCATTCTACTAGTCTGACAGATTTAGTTAGTTGTCTGTTGTTTTTATTCTTTTGTCCATCACTTCAAATGCATATGTGCAGCCCTTGCATGAATCTGTCAGGCTTCATGACATGTGTATAACTTGTTTTTTCTGTCAAGCAGAGCTCTTTCGGGTTACTTGGGATCAATGCTTATGTAGAAACCGAATATGGTTGACGTCTGTGATCCTAAATGCCTGGTCACCATAACTGTTAATTTACTTGCATGTTCCATGAGCAAGTTAAGATCAAAGTATTAGCTTAATAGAATTCATTTTTTCATTAGTGTTAACAATGTTTTTCTGTGGTTTATTAGCAACCTTTATGTATGGCAGAAATGCTCTGATACTATGTTATTTTCATTTGTATTGCTTGGGAGCTTAATAAAAAATGTATGGCATTCCTCAATGGATGATTTTTAATTTAGAATTAGTAACTGGGATTTATAGTGTTTTGGTGTCTAAATTTAGTGTGCCTAGTTTTTGAATCTTTAGGACTTCATCTTTTTAAAGTTCGCTTTACCGCTTTGTCCAAAGATGTTCTTTTAGATACAAGTATTTGTAGGCTGTCAGGCAAAATCATACACTCCAGCAAAACTGTAAAATTGATGTATGAAAAGTAGTTATAATGATCACTGATTGAAATTATCAGTCACTGGAAACATCAACGGGCTGATTTTGTTTCAGTTTTATTTGCAGGTTGACAGGATGAAGTGGAAGATGAAGTTGAAAGCTGGGACCATTTTTCTTTTGACCAAGTAGAAAACTTGGAATTAAGTTGGGTTCCCAGATTGATATTGAACCACTAAGAGCAGACGCTTAGTGACTGCAGTCTAGATTTCCAAACTTTCAACATTCAGGATTTTATGGTAATCTCATTCTGAATTCTGAGTTGTGGTTAACTTCTAATGAATTTTCTGAATATCCAACACTTGAATTCTAGTTAATTCTGGTATTTCATGTGGTTTGAGGGGCACAATGTGTTAGGGAGTGTTTTTATGAGAAGTGCTTTAGACTAAAAAGTGCTTTTTATTGGTAAAAGCAGCGTTTTTAATCACTTATGATTAATCGGTTAATATCAATTTATGTAACAGCTAATATCAGCTAAAATTTTCCAGCTCAAATGATTTGGGATTTGATCAGAAATTCACTTCATTCTGACAATTATAATATTTTGAAGCCATAAATGTGGGACAATGACAGAAGAGAATTGAAATGTATTCAGAATTGAAGAGTTAACAGAAACGAACAGAAGCAAAGAGTTGTTTTCAATTTTATGTCGCAGGAAACGAAACATAACAGCTAAATGAACTTACTGGAATCCAAGAAGTAGTGAGAAACCTAATGCATTATGGAAAAGATAAAAGAGCACCTTAATGCAATGGTCAATCATGTTTAGAACGTGGTAACATACCAAACGGTGATCCAAGTGATGGAGAAGGGAGTCCTTGTGAGATCTAAAGAGATGAACCCATAGGCTTAAGCTTCCTCAACCTCATATTAGAATAAGATTTTTGGTTTATCCAATAATTGTATGGATATGAGATCAGATGCATCACTTGAAGTTTGCGATTTGGTGTGGCCAGTAGACCTAAGGAATCATCAGCAAACTTCAAATTGAATACGAGTAAAAATAAATGAAAGGTAAGATGGTGACCTAAACTACCAGCTAGGCTAGACGAATAACAATAGCAGAATCTATCCCGAACCTCCAAATCCAACACATATAGATATTGGCCTGGCGGCATAGTCTGTCTGAGACGAGAGCTCAACCAAATCATAAAATGTGCACTATAGTTGCTGAAAAGAGGTTTGATACGACAAAGAGAGTGGACATGCTGGGACTGTAAACCCAACTTATTTAACATCAATTTTGTTTGAAGGTAGGGTATAGGAAAAATTACGAGATCATAACCACGTACAATGCTGTAAACTATAATAATCTATCAAGTAGGATGTTCTCTTGGATACCAACTATTCCAATGATAACAATTTTAGCAGGTACTGAAGTATTGTTTCCTTAACTGGCAGGTGACCACCGTCCAGACCAAAGTTCATGCAACCCTACCTAGCAATGTTAGTCATTCAGAAACAGGGAGAGGCATTCAATGTGCAGAGAAAAGCTCTCTTTCACTACAGTGGGTATGGCACTTTGATCATGGTGAGGATAGAGACAGCAAAAGCCACACTTCGCATTTATAAAACAAGTTTATAGATCAGATAATATGTGAAGTCATGAAGAATAATAAGAACTTACCACAAAGTTTGAACTAAAAAGTGGTAGCTTAAATGATATACAACGAATCGTTTCAACTTCCATGCAATGTTTTAAACCCGAACTAGACAGCATTCAATAAAGTTATAAAACTTGGCTTGATCTTTGAAACCGTGGTCGAATCGACTCCAACCCATAGATTCATGGTTCAACCAGCACCCAAGTTCTGACATATTTTTAGGAATCAAAATAATGTGTGCGTTATCAAGCCCAGTTTAGGGGTTAGGGTTTAAGGTTTAACTATGGGCTCTCCTTGCCGGTCCAACACAATTCTATGAGGCCCAGTTCATAGCCCAAAATCAAAGGGCAAATTTGTTCACTCAGAGATACAACTAGGGTTTTAGCTCTTCTTTATAAAATCGCCTCTCTACGTCAGCCCTTCCCATTTGCTCGCAGTCACCGGCCGCTTCGCTATCTCGCCTACAAGGTCCCTATATCTTTTTGTTTTTGTTCTCTTGCTTTGGATCTGCTTTCATGGGTCTACTTCATTTTCTTGGATAAAATTTTCTGTGCTTGAAATTACGATCCGGGATTTTGTATTTTTCAGGAAGGAGATTTATTAAACCTTAGAATATCAACAACAAAACATGTCAAGGCAAGTACACTTTCGTTAATTTTTTCGGTCTATCTCTGTGTTTTTTTATATTTCACCAATGGAGTTACTTTTATGTTATGTAGATGTAAAGATTTGAGTTGTAGTTTTTGAAAATTTTAAATAATTGTTAATTTTTATATCTCTTTTTTTTGTATGGTGTATTCATTTTCTAGTATTTACTTCTTTGCGTATCTTTTCTTGCGAATTTTTGTCCAGACCATACGGGCAAGAAATAATTTGCCACGTATGTGTGTTCGTACTTTGCTGTCACTGTTTTGTTGATTTTGGAAAATTATTTTGCAGTGAAGAGGTTGTTCCTGTAGCTGAGACGGCCCCGGCCCCTCTGGGCGAGGCCATGGATCTCATGACAGCGTTGCAGATTGTTCTCAGAAAGTCACTTGCTCATGGGGGGCTTGCTCGGGGCCTGCACGAGGGTGCAAAAGTGATTGAAAAGCATGCCGCCCAGCTGTGTGTTTTGGCAGAAGACTGCAACCAGCCTGACTATGTCAAGTTGGTTAAGGCTCTCTGCGCTGACCACAATGTGAGCTTGCTGACAGTTCCAAGTGCTAAGGACCTCGGCGAGTGGGCTGGTGTAAGTATTATTTATTTTTGAATTATTTAGGATATTTTAATTTGCTTTTCTGTACAGATTTTTATTGTGGTCGAATGTCATATGCAAGTCATTGTATCCCTGCTGTGTTCCCCCACCAAATGTTTTTTGTAGAATGATGTCCGTCCATTGACAAAGTATTTTAATTCGCCTGCATCTTGATGGTGTATTGCTTGAAGAATATTGTTGGTTGCTTTTGTGGACATTGCATAGTTTAGTGAGAAATGAAGAAGATAACCCACTAGCTTTCTGCTGTGAGGCTCTAGAGTAACACTCTTTTCTGCAGTTGTCTCCTCAATTCATGTAAGAAAGGATTTTGCATCTAATCTAATTCTTATATAGTTGTATTCCTCAGTTACGGATTACAATTTCTTTCTTTCTGCTATTAGGCTTCCCGATTGTTTGAAGTTTGTGAGAAAATCATAATCTTCACTCAAGTTGCCTCGTGATTCTGCTTCCTTTCAGTTGACGAAATGGTTATGGATCTTGTATAGATTTTGATCCATATTACAGTGTTGGCTTCCAATTGTATTCATATTGCTCACATTATTATAAGTATCTTATTTTTCAGTTTGAATTGCTTGTTTTTGGGTCAAGAGTTTTTAAAGTTTGTTTAGTTGACAGTTGACAATATGTATTACTGTTAATATATGTTAATTATTGCTTGTCACCGCAGTTGTGTAAAATTGACTCTGAGGGCAAGGCTAGGAAGGTTGTTGGTTGTTCCTGTGTTGTTGTGAAGGTATGAATTGATTTCATAGTACAGTAGTCTATTCTTACACTGTTGTAATGATTTAGCTTCTGAATGGTGGTATTCGCTTATTGGAAACTGGTTTTCAGGACTTTGGCGAGGAGAGCGATGGTCTTAACGTTGTGCAACAGCATGTTAAGTCTCACTGAGTAGTTGCAAAGTGCCCTAAAACTCATTTGATGTGTTATTTATAGAAGGCTGTGTTTTTTGTTCAATTTGTTGGTCTTCACACTCCAGGGAGGCTTTTTTGAGTGTTTAGTTGCTATTACCTGAGTATTTTGTTTACCTTAACTGCGGTCGAACATCTATATTTCATATATCTTGCTGAATCAAACAATTTTGGTTTGAGCAAAAATTGACAGAGCTTATGCCTTTTTATAATATTTAGCCAACGATGTATCCAAAAACTTTGATCAAGTATACTTGCACAACCTAGTTTATATTAATTTTACGATTAATAATTATAAAAAAAGAAGTTTAAAAACAGTTGTTAGTGATGAATATGGGTTGTGGTAGTTAGGATTTTTTCAAATCAATGCGATTTTGGTTAAAATTGCAAGACATTTAAAGGGTGTAATTATGTTAGAATACAGGTGTGATTTTAATTAAATCGCATTATTGTAGTGTGATTTTAATATGGAAGATGGTGTAATTTTGATAGAGATAATGTAATTTATTTATATTTTATAAATATAAATAATTTTATAATATTTATATATTTTACTTGTTACGAAAATATTTTTTAAATATTAAAATTAATGCACCAGTTTCAACTATGTGTAGGATAAGGTTGTTTGTAAAATTTGAACTTCATGGGTGGAAATATGTCATGGGGGCAAAAACACGAAACAAAATTTTTCTTCTGCCCCTAAACAAAATAAAATCCTTAAATCAACACTACTTTGGTTACCTCAATTCTTCCTTAAACGCAAAACACCGTTGCGTGTCCAACATAGAAAAAAGTTGAGAAAAGGAAAGAAATTAAACTGAAGAGAAGGGGTGGAAAAAAGCTGAGAGAAGAAAAGAAATTAACTAAAGAAAAGGGGGAGGCAGTGATGATGGCTGAACCAACTCTGTACGGCTAGGGTAAGGTGGGAATAACTTACGTTATTTGTATGAAAAGGGAAACCCAGAGCGTTTATGTTACTCATGTAACTAAATTGTTAAATTTTTGTTCTAATCTAACTTGATCAACACAATTAATTTAATTTTTAATAATTGTTATATAAAAATAATTTTAGCATGTTTTTATATATGTTTTATGTCATATATTATATCTCGTACCATCATACTTATGTTTAACACGTGCAATTTAAATAATAAATTTATAAAATAATAAATAATAAATAATTAAAAAAAAGATTGAGAGTCTTTAAGGGTTTCCTATTTATTAAATGTTAAACATTAATAATTTTATTTTTATGTTTTTATTCGTTTATAATTTTGTTTGACATAATATCTTTTGGTATTTTAATCTTTTCTTTTAAAAATACGAAAGTAATCAAAATTAGTTTTACAAAATAGATAAAGAATAACAAAAAAAAAAATCATATGTTTCGTATCTTTTACGTATAAATTTAATATCAAAAAAATCAAAATTTTGTCATCTATCCTCGTTTAATCAATGTATATATTGACTGTGTTTCAAATAAGATTAAATTTTAAATAATAGACAAATGAATGTTTTATTCCACATTTTGTGTTTTACTGTGTATAGAAAAATAGCTAGTTATGAGGATTGGCAATTGCAAATTTAGGTGTAGGTTTTAGGGTTATAATTTCTTTTTAAGAAAAGCGAGAACCCAACTAAAATCTTGCATTTAAAGAAAGGAGGAAAAGTGTACCATTCAGTTGTAAAATCTAAATGGCGGATCTAAGGAGATGAAGGCTGGTCAACTATAGGTTTGAAAAATTATTAATATAAATATATAAAAAAATATCAATATAATCTAGTAATTTTATACTCTGTGGTTCTGTCACAGCAATGACAAGTAAAATTTGTTCGGTTTTTCCAATTTTTTTTATGGTTTTTATTGAGATGATTTTTTCGTATTTAATGTGTTTGGGAAAGAAATTAAACAACTGATAATTTATGGGAATACAATCACAGACGATAAATATAATAAATATTAATCATCTTATATTAAACACTAATCTTCATTACCAAGAAATGGATAATATTTTGCCGCACTTCGTCCGTATGGGCAGGGCAAGCCCAACACACTCTTCCGTGGAAGCAAAAAACTGAAGAGCCTTAGGCAGCGAGTAGCAAAAGTTACACATAAAAACACATAGTAGCGGATGTGAAGACAACTTATAACAAGCCAAAGTGAACGCATAAAGTGGGAAGAACCCGAAAGTAACTGGGCTCTGTGCTTCCTGCATGCTTAGCCTGCCTTTTGCTTTGTGTTTGTTTTTAATTTTTTAATTTCGTGTAGTGAGTGGGAAAGTTTTAGGCGAGTGATTGTGTTTAACTGCTGAAAATATGTTATTTCCCTTGTGGGTTTTTACACAATAATTAAAATTTTCAAATTGGGGAGTGTTAAGTGTATGTTCCCGTTTTAAAGTCTGTACATTAGGGTTTCTTTTGAGGGAGTGATACTGAAAATGGGTTCTTCAAGGAGAGATGCTGATCTTGAGGAACAGCTCAAGGAGGTTGGGAATGTGCTGCTAAATCCTCCATCTGCCACTGATGAACTTATTGATCTTCTTGATGTAATGAATTAAATTTTCTCGTTATTTTATTATATTCTTTTTGTGAAACGGGTCGAGCGTATTTTTGTTTCTTAATGTTGGTGTGCATGTATCATCTTTTAGGTTATTTTATTTTTTGAATAAATGGATTTGTTAGATTATCAACTGGGTTTTGGGTTATCAGTTGCTTATAAACACTCTATGCTTATCAAATATGTTCATGGTTGTATTATTTTTACTTTGCCCATTCAAAAGATACAGGTGCATGTCATAGTATTTTGACTGTCATATGGTGATAATTTTAGTGACAAGTGGCCTTCCTTGTTTAATTTATTGCGGTAACGTAAATAATTTTTGATATTCTATTCGTGTGGCATGTATGGTTTTGTTTTTGTAGCATGATGAATTTTCATTTTATTTTAATGCCTTTTCATTCTCCAATTTCTATTACTTGATGATAATAAATGTTTGTTTGTGGAATCAGTGATAAGAAGTTAACAGGGTCAATATTTTTGAAGCATTCTATGGCACCGTTATTATCAGTGTTTGGTGTATTTTTTCAATTAAGAATATTTTTTGAATCAGTTTAAAGTTTCTTTAAGCTAATATTTCTTATTGTGATTGAGCTCATCTTGTATGGTGCTTGGTTTAATGGTTACTGGTATTTTAAATTCATTTCATGTAACATTTTTTCTAGAAACTTTTTTTCGGTTGTTGTAAATTTACTTGTATGTAGCTCAGCACTCAAAACATTCTTGAGTCTAGTTGTAGTTTGCGCTTCATTTCTGAAAATGTGTTTATTTTGCTCTATCTTTGGCATTTTGCTCTATCTTTGGCTTCTTGCTAAGTTAGACCATTCTCATGACTTCTATATCTTTTAGAAAGCTGAGCATTTGCTTGCAAATGTGGAACAAGCACCTCCAAGATCAATGCAAGATGCACTTGTACCATCAATGAAGGCATTTATTGCTGACGAGCTATTAAGGCATTCAAAAATGGATGTGAGGCTTTCAGTTGCATCTTGCATTAGTGAAATCACCCGAATAACAGCACCAGAGGCTCCCTATGATGATGACATTATGAAGGTGCTATTCTGATTGGTTCTTGAATCTAAAAAGACATTCCAAACTATAGTAATTTGTATTTAGATGAATTTTTTTCCATATCTGAAGTTAGAGACTAAGAGGATGTTTTCATTGACTCCAATGTTTTCTGTTTCCGAAATTGTTGGTACACAGGAATTTTTTCAGCTGTCCATTGCAGCTTTCGAGAAATTGGCCCATGTCTCTGGTCGTTGTTATGCAAAAGCAGTTTCCATTCTTGACACTGTTGCAAAGGTCAGGTCATGCTTGGTGATGTTGGACCTTGAGTGTGATGCATTGATTATTGAGATGTTTCAACATTTCCTAAATTCTCTAAGGTAAGTTCATTGTCAGTATTGTTTACTATTTTTCTGTCTCTTTTCATATTAATGTCTGTCTGTCTCAATATAAAACTTTATCAATTTCTATAACTCAGGAAAAATAATTCCCTTTTCCATGTAAAGCCCAAAAATCACAATGAATGTTATATCTCATGGCTTGATTTTTCAAAGTGATTTTTATGTACAACTATGCTAAATTTTCAACATATGGAACCATAATGTTCAGTTCAAATCTTGAACTTATGGGACTATCAGAAATGTAACAAAATTGATGTTAAAAGCCAATCTGGTCAATTTTGGTAGAGTTGCTCACTTGATTCTTAGGCAACACTTTTTCTTTTGGTTTTCTAGTTTGGGACAGTTGAAGCAGTTGAATTTGTGTGCCTGAAGTTAAAGTTATATACACATCATATTGACAATTGTGTGCGAAAAAGCTAATTAAATTTTTTGTATGTATGGAGCTTTGGTTTGAGGGGGCAAGACCAAAGAATGACTTATGTCCCCTAGACTTTTGGACTATAATACTTAAACTCCTTACGTAAACTCAATTCATGCTCATGAAGATGCTTTCATTTTTTGTAGGTCTAGCAGGCATTCTGAGATATAAAAGTTACTTGTTTAAGCTGCTAGAAAATTATTTATCCTTTTGGTATTTCCTAGGAAAAGAAGATAATATTAGTTTAATTGTTACATCAAAGTCATCCAAACAATTTGGGAACTCTCGGCATTTGTGTTAGAAACAGAGCACAAGCCACGTAAGTGTTGAGATGATTACGGGAGCCTTGTGCTTTTGTCCAAAGATTAGAAATTTCGTTTTTATTGGTTGATGCCCTGGTATGTCAAATAGCTGATTTTCACAATTTTTTTCTCCTTTCTGATCTCATCTCCTCTGTTTCCCTCCTCCTGAAGGTTAAGCTATGAATCATGGACAGGAAGTAAGAGTCAGGTGCATGTTGGTAGTTGAAATGTGAAGCTGGGATTAGGTTGTCAACTTGTCAAGGAAAATCGAGATGTGGATAAGTTCTATGAAGGATTTTGTTGGTAAAGAGATTCTGTTGAGAAATCGTTGACGGTGAAGCTTGAGTGGATTGATAAGAGGCCTACAAGAACATTTAAGTTTAAAATGTCCATGGAAATGTGCACAGCAAGAATTAAGCAGTAGGCTTGCCATGGGGATCAAAGAAATACACAAATGCAAATACAAATACAAATACGTGTTATAAAATGCAAAGGATTTCAATATAAGACCATGTGGCTGAACTAGATACCATGTTGAGGAGGCCATTAACGCAAAAAGTTTTTTGGTAACCACTAAATGCAACATTGACTGTACACCATTTTGTGTTGGTGGATAGGTGTTAGTTGTTTGCACTTGGACTTTTGTAGTAGGGAGATGTTTTGACACTGTTTAATATTTTGCTCTAATTTTGTCAAAATATTTTATTCTTGAAGTAAGATGCAGTACTCTTTGCTTTTAATTTGATTGATGTAATAGTTGAGAATCTGCTATCCTACTTCATTTCTTAGTATCCACAGCTATCTTCTGTGGGTGATTTATTATTAATGGTGTTTTCTCGCAAATTCTAAGGTTCAACCATTCACATGCTGTATTTTCATCCATGGAAACAATTATGACTCTGGTCGTAGATGAAAGTGAAGAGATTTCCTGGGATCTTCTCAGTGTTCTTCTAGCTAGTGTCAGAAAGGAGATTCAAGTATTTGCTTCTTGTGCTACATTTTCTGGTCATTATGGTTACAATTTTTTCATTTTTATTTAGTCATACTATTTTCTGAAATTTCAGGATGTTTCTCCTATTTCTTGGAAGCTAGGAGAGAAGGTTATCACTAATTGTGCTGCTAAGCTTAAATCCAGTTTCATGGATGCAGTGCAGTCTAGAGGCATTGCTTTGGATGAGTATGCTGAGATAGTTTGCTATATATGCAAAAATTCATATGAAACCCTCCAGGGTCTTGATTATTCTGGGAAATATTTGGTATGTTTCTTCTCATAACACTGTTACATGGACCGGTTTGAAGATGTTGTCTTACACTCATGAAATTTTATGCTTTGATTGAATTCAATTTATTGAGCTTTGATTTCATTTTCTGAATTAAATCTTAAAAGGTTAATTTCTTTAGTAAGTTTAAAGCTAGTTTTAGATGCTTAGCTGCTCTTGTTTGGGTGTTCCCTGCTTCCTTTGGTTTTTGGATAGAAAAAGTGAATAGATTGTATAATTTAATCGACAGAAAAAAGGTTTTCAGCTAGATGCAGTTGACCATCAGAAAATGAAAGTGGAGGACATCATTATGCATCTATTATGTTCATAATCAGTAATGGATATATATAAAATGGTCAACTAATTTGTATAAGATGACTATAGGAGACTTTGTGATATAACATCTTCAGTAGCATAGCAGTGATAATATGATTGTAATGAAAATGATAGAAGGGCCTACAGAAGTTATTTTGGAGCATTATATCTGTTAACACACATGGAGTGAAGTATTGCAAGCTTTGTATATGTTCTTGTGATATATGCACTCTGCATTCTTATTTATCAATATAATGCCTTTAACCATCTGTGGTCATATTACTAGAAGAATATGATCCTTAAAAGATCAAAACTGAATTACTTCTTTCTTATAGTAGAACAAGCATTAAACTACATGTAAATTAGTCATAAAAACTCCATATGGAATTAATGGCTTTTTCAATCCAACTTGACCGTTTTGGTTTTGACATCAGTTGCATACATGTGTATCATTATGTGTTTAAATGCTTGATAGAGTTATTGGACAAATCTGGTTTTATTTGATCATATAATTGTTATACTTTGTTAATCTTTTGAAAATCCAGTAGATACATTAAGTGGCCAGTGAAATTGATCATGGAGGTTTCTACCAGATGTAAATCATTGTGGAAAAGAAGAAAATCCAATTGGGTTTATTATTCTCCTAATCTCAACTTCCTAATTTTCAAATTATTTTTTCGTGTTCTTAGTTAGGACATCTAGTAAATAAAGTAAATAATATTTGTGTAATATTTTAGGAGTTATTTTAGTTCCCCAAATTAGAGATCTTCTCCTCTATAAGAATAAGCTAATTCCTATGTAATTTTGTAATTTGAAATAAAATTATTTTTTCTAATTATCTCTCTCTCACCTCATATGGTATTAGGACAATAATCTTGAGGTTGAAATCCCATCCAGACATCGAAAGAAGTTGACGAAACACAAAATCACTAAAAAACCATTTGAAGCTTTCAACGATCACAAAAGCTGCCAAAGACACTATAAAAAAGGCACAAAAATCATCTGGACAGTTCAGATGATGCTAAAGACCATATAGAAGCCATCGAAACCTTCAAAAAGGCCTAAACAATGTTGAAAATCATACAAAGCAACTGATATATAGATTTAGAATCCTGTATTTTTATTGTCAACATTTATCACCACCATGTCTGAAGCTTCTTTAAAATTTACTACTGTTACGACTACCTAGCCCACTTGAAATGAATCTGCTGGACGACCTGCTCTAGGAACTCTACTGATATGAACCCAAACCCAAACTCTCAAGGAAAGTTTAAATCAAGTTCTATTTCACTAGACTAACTGTAAACTTTCTATTGCGAATTTAATGTAAGTTTTTGACATTTTATAGGCCCAACTAGGTCTTGGTCCCTTCCTAAGACTTGTAGCCCTGGATGTATAGATGAATGTATGCTTTTGAATAACTCAATTTGGAGGTGTCAAGTCCCAAATATGGACCAAAACCTGTGATTAGTTCAGCTATGCACAAATTGGAATTCTACTTGAACTTTTCTGCTAATTTCAAACCTTTAGACAACGGATTCAGGCCTAAATTTCTTCATGACAATTGAAGACTTTTATCTCAACTTTCCAGCAAGGTAAAAATAATCCTAAACCGAGTTATAGAACTCTAGATATGCCTAATTCGTAAACTATGCCAAACAAGGAATCCTACCCCCATTAGGACCAAATCATTCTCCCTTTCTTCATGAAGATTTGTCCTCAAATATGTGAATAAAATAAAAGAAGAACAAGCATATTTGCCAAGTAACCTGAGTTTTTTCCCTCTGTTTTTTTTTTTTTTTTGGTAATAAAGATGATAAGGACTCAAGGGACTGCTTGTGATCAACAAAAATCACGAACTTGACTAGAACCAACAGAGAATTTTAAATTTTTTTTAATCCAAAAACTGAATTCAAAGTCAAACATATCCAAAACTGAGTTTTGAAAAAAAAACACACACAAATAGAAGAAAACTCAAAACCCTAAAAATTGAAAGATAAAGGATAGGTAGAATTGAATTATAACAAAACTTGCTTTGAGCCAAGTTCTAATGGCACATGATACGAACCCTCTAGACAACTTGCTCTAGGAATCCGACTAATATGAATCCAAACCCACATTCTCAAGGAAAGTTCAAATCAAGTTCTATTTCACTAGACTAAACTCTAAACTTTTTGCTGCAACTTTAATGCCAGTTTTAGACATTTTATAGGCTCAATTACGTCTTGGTCTATTCATAAGACTTGTAGCCCTGAATGTTTAGATGAATGTAGACTTTTGAATCACTCATTTTGGGTGTGTCAAGTCTTAGATATGGGAAAAAAAATTGTAACTACTTCAGTTATGTGTGGATTGGAATTCCGCTTGAACTTGTTTGCTAATTTTGAACGTTTAGACAGTTGATTTAGGCTTGGATCTCCTTATGACAATTGAAAACCTTTGTCTCAACTTTCCAACAAGCTAAAAATCATTCCAAACCGAGGTATAAAACTCCAGATATGTCCAAATTAGTGACTTGTGCCTGACAAGGAATCTGACCCCACTTAGGATCATGTCACCACTCTCCTTGTATTCCCTCCAATACTGAAACTCACTTTGTCCAAATTACCACTGTTCTTCTTAATGGGATAATTTTGTATGCAAGTCTCAATCGATTCGTATGTATATTTAAGGGCCAGGAAAAATTGGTTACTTGACATGAGTTACCAAGAGCCAACCATTACAAATCCATTGCACGCAACATGGGATGAGAATTCAATGATGATGATGTGGCTTGCGAATTTTATTAAAGAAGAGATTAGTTCCAACTATATGTGCTACTATGCATTTGAAGAAATTTGGGATAATATATACTAAAATGTATTCTGACTTGGGTAACCAATCTATTTACAAGCTCACATTGAAACTTGGTGAAATCTGTTTAAGGTAATGATACATTACCAAATACTTCAATTCTCTTGAGCGTGTCTGGCAAGAATTAGTTCTTTTGAGCAAATATGAGTGGAAGTGCCTAGATGATTGTAATCATTACAAGGCAGTTTTGGATACAAAACTGGTCTTCAAATTTCTTGGCAGTCTCAATATAAAGTTTGATGAGGTACTAGGAAGGATAATTGGAAGAAATCCCCTGTTTTCTATTAATGAAGTTTTCTTAGAGTTGCATTGTGAGAAAAATTGTAGACATGTCATTCTCAGTAAGAAGAATGTTGGTGTTGGTCGAGTGATTGAAAACTTAGCCATGCTTGTTGTTGAGGCTCATGCTAGTGGACAAAACACTCATGGTAAATGAAAGTCTAATGAGAAGTTGCGGATGTGCTGCAATAATTGAAATAAACGATGTCAAACTCAAGAAACTTGTTGGTTGATTCATGGAAAACCAGCAAATTGGAATTCAAAGCAGAAACGACCCCAATCTACTACCAATGAAGTCAAGTCCAAAGAGCAGATTGACCTACTTTTGAAGCTTCTAAAGTCCAGTCCGACATTTGGTGCTTCTAATTGTTCAATTGCTCATGCAAGTAGAAATTCTTTTGCTTTATTTACTACCATAAATTCCACTCTTTTGATTTGGGAGCCTTCAATCACATGACTAGTTTGTACAATTCGTTTCATTCTTATACTCCTTGTCCAGGTAAAAAAATTTGTATTGTTTCTCATTAAACTTTTAAAAAATATATATATTAAATTTGTACTTCATGTTTCTAAACTTGTCTACAATCTTTTATCGGTCAACAAACTTTTAAAAGATTCGAACTATTCTGCCAGTTTCTTTGATTTCTATTGTCTTTTCCAAGACCATAACTCCAGGATGATGATTGGCAGGCTAGAGAAGTAAATGGACTCTACTATTTCGATGAGACCTCTTTTGTTAATAAAAAAAGCTAGAGGCTACAGTAGTTTTAGTTTGCATTATGTTCTAGAACTAATAATGCAATGATATCTTAGATCAGGACATCCTAGCTTCCCTCATCTAAAACATTTATTCCTGATATGTTGAATGGAATGGATTGTTGTATTGTATGCTTCAATTTGAAAATTTTCATTTGCCAAAAGACCATCTTATTATTATTTTTTTTTCAAAGCCCTATTGTCCTGCAAAACTGTTTTATCTAATTTACAGTAATGTTTGAAGACCTTCCAAGGTTCCCACCATGTAAAGTAGAAAAACTTTCCTAAGAATTTTATGATACGATTGAAACACAGTTTGCAACCAAATTCTGCATTCTTTGCCTAGATAATGAAACCGAGTACTTTAACCAATGTCTGGACAATGTTTTGTAAGACAAAGACAGTTTTTTCATATGTCATTAGCTAAAGGAGAAAAATAGACATCTACTTGAAGTACATAGGGCTATTATGTTTTTGATGCATGTTCTAAAATATCTTTTGGGAGAATCAATTTTAACTGTATATTATTTGATTAACTGAATGCCTACCTATGTTTTAAAGTTTCAAACTTCCTTAAACAATGTCAATCATTTTTTTTCCAACTTGTCTGTTGTACATGGATTTGACTGTAAGAGATTTTGGATGTACTTGTTTTGTTTACATTCCCCATATTTTTCTTTCAAAACTAGATTTCAAAGTTAAAAATGTGTTTTTATTAGGTATACTTCTAAAGCAAAAAGGGTATAAGTGTTTTAATCCTATAACTTGGGAAATTCACTTGAGTATGGATGTGTCCTTTATGGAGGGAGAGGATATTATAGAAGAAGATAATTGTTGGCAAGTGTTTGAACTATTACCAAAATTGATCTTGGCACTAAGCTACTTTGATAAACAAGAATAGGAAATTGGTTTTCAAAATAATGAGGAGACTCTTAGTCAACATGTACTAAGCATTGATGTATCTGAAAAATAGGGGGAGCATTAATACAAAAGGACCATCAAATCTCGAACTCTAAGCTTTTGGTTTGTACCAAGAAAGGTCTCACAAAAATACTAGTGATCCATCTGTTCCTCTGGTCTAAATTTTAATATGCTTGATTTTGATCTTCCCATTGCCATTAGAAAAGGGATGTGATCATGTACCAATCATCTTATTGCAAAATATTTCTCATATCAAAAATTGTTAAATAAACTTAGAGTCTTTCTTTTAAAAATTTCTAATCTGTTTGTGCTTAGAACAATTCAAAAAGCACTAGGTGATCTAGACTGGAAGTTAGCAGTCAAAGAAGAGATGACTGCTCTTGAAAAAAGTGAAACCAGGGAGATTGTTGATTTATTGAGAGAAGACCACTGTAAAATGTAAGACAAATGGAAACATTGAGAGGTAACAGGCAAGACCCATGGATAAAGGGTTTGCACAAACCTTTGGGATAGACTGTCAGGAGACATTCACCCTAGTTGCAAAGATAAACTCAATACGTCTTATTCTCTCCTTAGCAGTGAATTATAATTGGTCATTATATCAGCTAGATGTAAAAAATGCCTTATTGGATGGAGATTTGGAAGAAGAGGTTTTCATGGGTCTCCCACCTAGCTTTCAAAAGGACCTAGGAGTAAACGAGGTATGTGGAGTGAAAAAATCCTTGTATGGTCTTAAGCAGTGACCTAAGGCTTGGTTTGAATGGTTTGGAATGGCAGTGAAAAGCTATGTTTACTCCTAGAGCCAAGTGGATCGCACACAATGTTATCAGCACTCGGAGACTGGTAAAATTGTTGTTCTAATTATATATGTGGATAGCATAATATTGACAGGGAATGATACTGTAGAAATTAAAATTTTGAAGAGCAAACTAGCAGGTGAATTTGAAAGTGAGGACCTAAAAGCTTTGAAGTACTTGGAATGGAATTTGCAAGATCTAAGGATTGAATCTTTGTGAATTAGTGCAGATATCTTCTAGATTTGCTTGGTGAAACAAGAATGCTTTGGTGCATGGCAACCAAGACTCCCGTTGTACTCAACATGAAATTGCTACCAACGAAAGTGAAGAATATGGTAAATAGGGATCAATACCAAAGACTTGTTGATAATCTAATTAACTTGTCACATACACAGCCTAACAATACTTCTGCAGGAAGTATGGTAAGCCAATTTACGCAATTCTCGGGCTTAGAGCATTTTGAAACTGCCTATGGAGTTAAGAGACCTAAAGGGAACACCTGGTAAGGGTTAGCACTTTAGGAATCGTGGTTACCTATAGTTAGAGACTTACACTGATGCAGATTGGGAGGTATATGTTTTTCATAGAAGATCAATATCAGACTATTGCACTGTTGTAAGAGGAAATCTTATTACTTGGAGGAGCAAGAAACAAAATGTGATAGCTAGGAGTAGTGCTGAAGCTAAATTTTCTAATGGAATTTGTGAAGTTATGTGGATTAATAGGCTACTAAAAGAATTAAATGTTCTTGCTCCTCTACCAATTAAGGCTTACTATGTTAATAAGGCTACAATTGCAATTGCTCATAACCCTGTTTTTCATGATAGAACAAAACACATTGAAGTTGACAAAGTTTTTATTAAAGAAAATATTGATAGTAAGTGATCTGTATGCCATATAGTCAAACTATCAACCAAGTTGCTGATGTTCTAACAATAGGGTTGCACAAGAAACAATTTGACAACCTAGTTAGCAAGCTGGCTGTGGACAATATCTTCAAGCCAGCATTGGTTGGGTGGGGGGGGGGGGGGTTGGTTTTGGGGAAGTGGTGTGGTGGGAGTGTTTGGAAAGAGGGAAAATCCAGTTTGGTTCCTTGATTCTCCCAATCTCAACTTCTTAATTTTCAAAATACTATTTCATGTTCTTAGCTAGGAGATCTTGTAGGCTAAGTCGCATGTAATTTTGTAAGTTGAAATGGGATTGTTTTTCCCAGTTATCTCCAGCTGAAATAGAATTGTTTTTCTCAATTATCTCTGGCGCTCAGCTCATAATCCTTGTGTCTGATCTATATCCTATTCTTGTTCTGGTGTTGCAATTACCAAAATGTGAAACACTTTTTCAACCTTAGCATCAATTTCCTTAAAAGGCTAAACCGTCTGTTATATCATGTACCACTTGCATTGTAACACTGTGCTAGGAGCAGTTCCTGAGACTGTAATCATATGAATAGAAGTTTTGGTAAATTGCATTAGCATGCGTCAGGCAGATGAACAAATTGTCTACTGGGTACTAAATTGAGCCTGTAACATAACTCATGTTAATGACATTAAGTCTGAACTATTGCTATTTATTTTATTTTTATTTTCATCTGTTTTTAATAATCCCTTTTCAATAGTTGTAACTTATATTTGATTTTCTATTGATCAGCCAATTAATGAATTAGATCCTGTTTCTGCTGGAGAAGTTTGCCATGATGTGGATGATATTTCTAAGTCAATGAAGTGTAATGGAACTTCTCCAGCTAGGAATGATGAGGCCATGGATAATAGGTCTTCAAAAGTATTGGAGCGGTCTACTGATGCCAAGCATTTCAAAAGTATTGATGCAAGAGTCAGTGGTGAACCTCATAGTTTAGAGACTCTGAGGAATATCAAGTCTGATACTGAGACAGAGAGTGCTCCGAAGAAAAGGGGTAGAAAACCTAATTCCTTGATGAATCCAGAGGAAGGCTATGACCACTCTTGGATTTGTACTGGAAGAAAAAATTCCAAAGTACCTGGTCGCAAAAAGTCTCATGATATGGAATTGGATTGTTCACCTTCTGTAGATCCAGAATCCAAGAAGGGAGCTTTACTGTCAACCGAAAAGAATGCAGGTGAACCTGCTTCTTCCCCAACCCCAAAAAGCCACCTAAATGAGGGCAGTCATCCTAGAAGAGGTCGGCCAAAGAAAACACAGAGCATGCAGGATCAAGATGGTGATCACAAAACCAAATCTGCAAGTTCCATTTTGAAAAAGGAGCCTGAAAACAGACATAATAAAGAAATAAAACGACATAAGCGATCATTAGAAGGTGAACTTGCTGCAAAGGATAGTGAAGAGACTGCTGCAGCTCCTGGATGTGGAGCTGCTGAGAAGGAAGCTGATATCCGACATGATCTTGAGGAAAAACCACAAAAACTGTCAGCTACAAAGGCAAGGGGAAAGGGTATCAATGAAGACAAGCCATCAGTCCAGACAGATTTCAAGAAAGGGAGTTTAGTTGTCGCTGTATCAACTAAAGGTGTTACTGATGCACCTGCTACTAAGGTATGGAACAAAGGAGGAGTTTTATTCTTTAATATCCCCTATTACTGGTAAATCTTTGTTTTGGTGTAAACTCTCAAATTATCTTCTCTTCTTGTCAACCATGAAGAAGGGAAGGATTCCTAAGGCTGCTGGTAAATCATCAAATAGAGCTGGAAGTAACTCACAGGAAACTCCTAACACAGAAGTCAAGAGGAAACATACTTCCAGGAAGGAAGTGGTATGAACTTATTATTACTTTTCTGCCATAACTCATAAACTTATTTCTGGGGTCTGTGACTTGTTTCTACCTTTTTCGGCTTTTTTTATAAATGTCAGCCATGATACAAGCTCTAATATTATTACCCCTCTTGTCAACTGTATAGAAGAAGAATACTGCATCTAAATTGTCAAATGGAGACAGAGATTACCCAGGGGAAACCCCTAAAACCAAAGTCAAGAGGAAGCATACTGCTGGAGAGGACGTGGTATGCATTCATTTTTGTTTGTCTGCCCTAGAACTGGTAATTTTGTCACGGCATCATTTATTGGAAAGATATTGACGTGGTTTATTCTTATCATAGAAGATTCCAGTGGAGAATAATATTGGCATCTTTTGCTGTAGTGATATATAACATTCTCTATCTAAATTATCCAACCTTTGCTATTATTTACACACTGCAGAAAATTAGCATTCATATCTCCATCGCTCGAATTTTTTTTTCAAAGAAGAAAACTTGGAGTTGGTTGATAAAATATTAAATGTAGCGAATAAGTACAGTCTATATTCATGTAGTGCTTCCCTTCTTTTATGTTTTCCCTTTGTTTCTTTGATCACGGTGGAACAGCGTTTTGTTGAAGATTATTTGTACACTGAAGCTGAGGATTTCTCATAAGATGTTTAGGAAGCTGAACTGCTCATTGTTTTGAATATTTGGTGCCCTTGGTTGATTATGCTTGATAATTCTGTAGATTACTTTAACTACTCACAACATCTGCTTTGATCTAATGGTATCTTGTCTGCTTTAACCTTCTTCATCTCTTCTTAATCTTGTTGTCATGTTCTACGCCTTTATGTGTGTTTATCTAATTTACCAATCCAATTCAGGCATCTGAAACACTTGGAGATGGTGAGCAATTGGTTGGCAAGAGAATAAAGGTTTGGTGGCCAATGGACAAGACGTAAGTACCTCAGTGCACCTTGTTTTTTAAAAATTGCTATTAATATTCTAGACAGTCAAAAATTCTGTCTTTTTTGATTTCTCTGTTCCTGGTCAGTTGGTTGCTTTCATTGGCTTCTTTAATGCCAAGTCTTATTCTCTAGATCATTATAATTATCCTTCACTGGCTAATTGTCAGTTTGAAGATTTCGATCTTTAATAGTGTTGAGATCCAGGCACGCGTTCCTCCATTTTATTACATGACTTGGTGTTGACTAGATCTCTTTACAAGAACATTTAGGTTCCAACACATAATTTTTGTCTAAGAAGGAGCTTGTAGCTGGAGATGGTTAGACTGGTACTTTAGGCTTGGTAACATTCTAAAACTTGCATGTGATGTAGCTACACCGACTTGCTGGGGGAAGGGTCAAGTTTTGCTTATTATATGCAAGGTTTTTGATATGGGGGAATTAAGCGCACAAAAGCAGTGTTTATATCTAGTTGTGGGGTGGGGCAAGGACTTTGTAATGTTACTTGTTGTTTTCAGGTGCTTTGGATGTTTGGTGAACTTTTTGTGTTCCCAAGGTTTCCAGAGTTACCCAAAGTTCACAAATATTCATTTATTCCAGTATATGATGATACTGTATCTTTGTTACTATGTAATTTGACTCCTTTGCCTGTAAATGTATTTATACTTCATAATTATCTGTAAGATAGAAGCCGAAACTTCCATATGTTTCTCATATGCATTTGTTCTTGATCTATAGGTTTTATGAAGGTGTTGTTGATTCTTATGACTGCATCAGGAAGAAGCACAGGGTAAAATGAATTTGAATGCCACATGGATAACCTATATTCTATCAAAACTCTCGTTAATTTACGAGTCATCATACTGTTTCTTACAGTCTTGAGCCTATAATCCATGGTCTTTTATTTAATCCCATCTGTATATTGTTAAGAATTATTCTTTTTGTGACTTATGCGTAGATATTGTATGCTGATGGGGATGTAGAGAGATTGAATCTTGAAAAACAACGTTGGAAACTGATTGGAGATGTTGATTCGTCAGAAGGTGTAAGTGTTCTGCTTTTATTTGCAATTTTAGTTTTCTTTGTTCGATACTCTGTTATTGATTCCCATGTAACAAATTGATATTATAAACAGGGACAAGTGACTGATGTGCAAAAACCTGGTGCTTTGTCTGAGATGTAAGTATTGCTCTCTAGTTCCACTTTTGCCTTTGTGCAGAAGTATTCTATTTTAAGGCTTTAAACATCCAAGAAGGGAGTATACTTTGCACTAGATTAGTCAACAATTTTATGTTTTGATGCAACAAGATATATTATAACTGGTAGCTTTTTGTGGTTTGTTAATTGTTCACATTCTGTTTCTTAGAACGGTTGTAATTTATAATTCAATGAATGACTGAAGAACAGTTTGGAAGATCTGGTTAGAATAAACTCAATTGAGTCCAACTCTTTTAACCATTAACATCCTAGAAGGTATCTCAAAATCTCTTTCAAAAACTTTTCAACTTCTGAGTATATTTACTGATGTAGTAGTTCTTTTTTCTTCTGTCTTCTAAATTATGTCTTTAACGTGTTTTTTACTAAAATTGCAATTCAGTCATTCTCCGGGATTGTAGGTGGTGATTACCTACTGTTTGCTAAGTGGTTTTCTCCTCACGTTTGCTTTGACTTGTACATCTTTTGGTTTTATTCACATATGCAGATTGCAGAAGGAAAAGGATGAAGCAAAATTTCAGCTGGTCAAAGAAGTGAAGGCCTCATCCTTGAAAAGGTTGGTCAATTATCTTGAGTAATTTATGGATTTGGGTTTGGTATATTTGGCCCTTGTTTGATAAGAGGTTTTCTATGAGTAGTGATCATGTCATTGCGTCCAAAGCAAAAGCTAGAAAATCAGCCAGTGCTTCAGCAGATGGTGCCAAACTTGACAAACCTGTTATTGGTAATGAACCAATGATGGATGCTTCCCAGAAAGATAGTGGTCCAAAAGGGGATGATCACAACTCCATTAACAAATTGATTGTGAGAGACAGGAAACTGATATTGACTGTAACCAGACCGCAGCAGACTTCTAATAGTGAAAGCTCCAAGGTCGGTGGTGGGGAATCTTCTGTTGTATGCAAATCTGAAGAAGACTTGGACAACAACAAAGAAGCAAAGAATGTAGAATGATCCGCCAACATGGAAGCAAATGAAATAGTGGATATTGACAAGTTATAGAGGGAGAAGTGGCTTAAAAACTTACAAGTCTGGGGACTGTATAGTGGAAGTGTTAATTTTAAATTTAGTGTTGTGTTTTGGAGGTGAATATCAGCTCGTTTTTGCCTTTTATTTTGCTAGAGAGCTGTAAGTCCATCTTTTTTCTCACTGTCGTGTAATGGGGGTTAAAACTAAAGTTGCAGACCTTTGACACTGGAATGTAATTAATTATCCGTACAATTATTAAAGCCTATTCTGCTATGCTAATGATACCGGAGGTTTCTCAATTGCACACTATTCTAGCTTCAGTTATGAAACACTGAGTTAATATTTTGGTACCTGATATTGTACTCCTTTGTCTCCACAAGAATTTAACACCATTATCGCTACTCAGAGCTTCTGTCGATCCCTCTACTGGCTGGAGCCTCTAATGTCGTCTTCTTTCCTTTGTAGAGTTTTCAGGAGCACCTGACCACCATTAGATCACCACCCTCCATCTACATTTAATTGTAAAGTTCAAGGAAGTATTCATCTCAGTTTACGAATAATGTTATATTTACCTTTTTATATTTAAATTTTTTGCGTACAAACTGCAATGACTGAACAGGTTTTCAGGCAGAGAGTTATTATTTTCGAAAAATAGAAGAAAAGAGTTGCATCCCCTTTTATCATAAGAACCAACTGAAAACTAGGGGCTTGGAAAAAAGAAACTATAATTTGACTTAAACAGATTGATTGTTTAGGTAAGAAAGCTAAGTCATATATTGATGATGAATAAAAAAATAATTAATGGTTGGTAAAAAATAAAAATAAACAGTTAGTGTTACACTGTATTTAATTATAGTATCTATCTGCATGCATATGGTCAAGCAGAATAGGTTACCGCTTACCATAAACAAAGGAAGTTAATAATAATGTTCAAAAGATTACAAGACTTAATTAGGAGTTTACTTGTTATAATATTACTCTTAATTAGCTTCAATAATTAAAAATTACGTTGAGCTTTCCTTCTGGATAATGATGAAGTAATTTTCATAACTGGTTTTTTCATTTTCTTGAACCAATTGCACACACAATGAGAAAATTATGAAGTTATATGATGTCGAAACTTCTCTTGAATTTTCTAGGAGGTTTTCACTTCTACAGAAGTCCAAATGAATCGAACTCTTGAACCAATCACCAAAAGACATCCAAGCTTAATTAAATAATTTCCTAGTTATATTTGGTAGCAGTCGCAATCCATGCGTGAAAATTCAACAAGAACAGAACCGAAAAAGGGGGGATTCACATTAATAATTTAAAACTTGTGGAGCAATATTATGATAAACTAAAATTATTTAATCCCATTAGAGGAGAGGAGACATTGATACAAAGATTTTTCAAAATACAATTTTTTTAATAAAAGCACTTTTAAGACTGAATTCTAAGTGAGTTATCTTCTTGCTGTGTAGGAATAGGAAGATGGCCCTTCTCTTGCAGGCTCTTAACGGTGTCGTATAGACACTGCTTCACCGGTGTAAACTCCATCCCTAAGTCCTTGAGCTTTTGGTTTGAAAACTTGTAGGGTATTGCTCTTGGGTTCTTGTCGTCTGAACACCTGAAATAGTAATTCCATGTTGGAAAGGAGGTTAAGGTAACGCAATTATAATATAAAAACATTAGCAAAGTTTTTTGGAAAGCACAAATTAAGTTTAGTGATGCATTAGAATAGCAAGTATTGAGTAGGTGAAGAGAGTACTTTAGGTCGCCGAACCAAGTCTGGACAAAGACATTTGGTTAGGTAAGGACCATTCAACTCTTATCTTTGATCATTTACATATATTAAACTCCTTTTATATAGTTTACGTATTGGAGTTGGTATAACTGCTACACTACAAGAAATTAAGAAAAACCACTTACTTGGTGGGGATGGGATATTCAGGGAAGAACTTGGAAAGAATCTCCACCACCTCGCCACGATGGAGCACACTTTCGGCGCAGAGGTATCGCCCGGAAGCGGATGGAGTCTCGTAAACAAGGATGTGGGCAAGTGCCACATCCCTAACGTGCACATATGCCTGAACAGAATTAGCATAAGTCTTTGCGGAGCCTGTTAAATACTTCAATATATGAGTAATGCTAGCATTGACAGTTGATTGCAGCAGTGGACCTAGCACCAGAACTGGGTTCACCACCACCAAGTCCATATCTTTCTCCTTCGCCTCCTCCCACGCCGCCTGCTCCGCTACCGCTTTTCCATAGCAATACCAGTTCTGATCGATAAGAAAGGATAAGATTTTGTTAAGCTAAAAAGAAGCACAAATCAATTTTGATTTAGAATACATGAAATGCATTCATTGTTATTGGAAAATACATGAATTTCTGACAATTTTGTAGGACATTGTTTTGATGTTTATTAAGTTTTAAAATAATTTTACTAGAAGAACTTTTACAGACTGTTTAATTATTGTTAAAACTGACTTAAAACACTCAAATTGACCGACCCTTGTGTTCTTGCAGAACTCGAGGTCGCTCCAGCAAGACTCGTCAACCACAACATCAGGGCTCCGATTGGGGTCCATGTACACAGCGCCAATCGACGACGTGAACACCACACGCCGGACTTTGGCCTCTGCAGCCGCAACAATAACATTCTTTGTTCCAACCACCGCCGGCTCCACCATTTGTTCCTTCATCATTAAACAAACGCAATCATTACATGTACCCCATAATTCTGGACAACAAAAGCGTAAAGCCAAATCTTCTTTATAAAAGAAAACTATAATCATAACAAATCATTATCCAACATAAAGAGTAACACTTCAAGTAAAATTTTTAAAAAGTTAACCAAATGAGATAAAATTTTAAGTGAACGCGGAGAGTTCTCACCTACCGCAACTGGAGAAAAGGATATCGTGGAACCCACAAGTGGTTCGTTTGTCAAAAAAGCAATTAATTATCATATAATATTAATAAATTTTTTTGTTTTTCAATTATCATTTAGGTGAATGACATATGCACTGTTTTTTTTTTCTTCACTTTCTTGGCAACCAAACAGCTAAAAGAAACAAGCAAGGAAATTATAAAAAGAATTATTAACTCACTGGATCGTCTGTCACAGGCGAAGCAGTATGGAAAACTCCATCACATCCATTAATGGCTTCTCTAAGACTCTGAAAATCAAGAAGATCAGCTTTACATAAAGTCAATCTTTCCTTCGCTCCTTCGAGCTCCTTCAAATGGCCATTCTTCGGATCATCTATAAATATATAACCACGCTCATGAATAACACAATCTCTTAACAGAAATGAAAATAAATTAATTAACAATTTAGTTACCGGGATTTCTGACGGTTCCTTTGACATTGTAACCTCTTTCGAGTAGGAGCTTAACCATCCATGAAGCTATGAAGCCACCCGCGCCAGTGACACAGATAGTTTGGCCGGAAACTGGAGAGGTGTCAACTGGCATATTGGGACTGGTTGGAGAGAAGAAGAAGAAGAAGAAGAAGAAGAATAGTAGAGAATATTTGTTTGACAATGGAATGCCAGTGTAAGAGTGTTTTTATTTATAAGGAAAGAAAAGTTCACCCACTCACCTACCACAGGTAAATTTTTTAAGGTTAAATCTATTGATTTTAAATTTGTAAAAATTTTTTACCTTTTTAAAAAAGCAAGTATTCAAAACTTATATTATTAACCATGCACGAAAATTTATCAAATTGTAGCTTATTCTTATAATTTAAAGCTGTCTGCGGATCCAAATAGTTCATGACAAAGGCGCCTAAATCCTCATTAATTTGAAAAGACATGACGAAATCTTAAAGAATACGTACATTTATAAATGAGGCCAATGCAAAAACAAATATAATATATATAATACTTTTTGAAACAATCACACTCAATCCATAAATTTACCATAAATATTAATTAAAATAGCTAAAATTTAAGAAGTTTACACAAAAATCATCAATTGCTCTATCTTATTTTAATACGACCACAAAATATAATTAAATGCAAATTAAAATTCTAGTTATAAATGTATCACACGTTTAAACGTTTTAATCCACTTGTTTAAACTTTGATTCTCACCATTAGTTATGAAAAATATCTTGATTTTAAGGTTATGCTAATCATGAAAATCTAAAAATATTTGTGTTGAACAATGTTGTGAGAGTTATTAATTTTATAATTACTTATATTTTCTTTTATTTTAGGTTTGAAAAATAGTATGATTTAAGATGAAAAATTTAAAAAAAAAAATAGAGTACAATTTTAATTTTGAGTTTAGGTATCCTTCAAATCAGACCAACCTCTAAATAATTTTTTAGAAAAAACAAAATGAACTGACAATGAAGAAGTGTATTCATTTGACTTCCAGCCCTAATCTTAAATACTTTGACTTTATTAAACTTATGTTGACTTTTTATTTGATATCAAATTTTGGTTTTTTCAACATATAAAGACTTTATTTAGAAGAGTTCATTAACTCTAATTGATTGAATAGATTAAACTTTTGAATAAAATAAATCAAATATTATTACTTTCATTATAGTTTAAAATCAAATCATTATATTAAATAATCTTTATTTTTACTATTAAGTCAAATATTTAGAGTCGACAATAAAATTTTATTAATAATGTCAATAAATACTCTATCAAACACAACACCAATATCAATTTCAATCTTTTTACAGTATTCTATTTTTTCAGTTTGTTGTGTTATGGTTAGTATGTTGTAATATAAACATTTAGGCCTTAAATCTTCAATCTATTAAAACTTCTTCCATCTTCAGTCAATGAGAAACAGCCTTGCATTCGGTAGCAAGGAATGGACATTCGGAGGTTTTGAAGTCACTTTAAGAAATGGATCTTGGGATTATGGACACGAACTGATAAAAAGGGGAAAACTGCATTTCACGTGGCAGTGAAAGGACAAAATATTGAGGTAGTGGAGGAGTTGATTAAGTCAGATCCTTCATCTATGAACATGGTTGATACTAAATGCAATTCTTGTTTTCCTTCGAAGCGACTCTTGAACTTCTCATTTTCCCCAATAAGGTTGCTTTCATTCCTGAGAATTTATGTCTGTTATATTTCGAGCCATCTTAAACATTTGAATTCATGTTTTGTGTCCTGTAAAGCATGGGGTTTGCAAAATAGAGTTAAGATTTAATTTTGGTTCTTAACTAAACTAATTTAGAATGAGCAGCATTGGTTAATTAAACACATATTATGCATGTGTACTTACTAATTATTTTTATGTGTTTCATATATGCAACTTCTATCTTCTATCCCTGAAAAAAAATAACCAATTGATATCTTTGTATAAAAACAATTTTAATCATTCTTTTCAAGATAATAAGAAAAGTTCGAGGAAATTTTCAATAATCTGTCATCTTTCTTTCTCAAAATCCTAGTGTTTTGTTTACTTTCTTGAGGTGGCATTGAAGCCACTTTCTTGGGCATTAATGGCTACTCCATTGTTTTCTACGATAGGCCTGGTTTCTCCAAAGAAGTCAGGAGCATTGGCTTTCTTCTATTGATACGCAAATGAGTTATTCACTCAATCTTTCTACCTAACTGTTGCAGCTTATCAATCCAAAAGTAACAGAGAGTAACTATCATTACTAGAGGTCTCAAGCTTTGCACTTAGTTGGAGCATATGATCTTGAGGATCATTTAACAGTTCTAGTGCCTTGCCCTTCTCCTTTTATGTTAGTTAAAAATGAGGATAATTTGAGTACTGTTAAGAAGTCGAATCCAATTGTATGCTAGTTGGAAAAAACCAATAAATTTTTTATGAGTTGATTGCTAGCGTCAATTTCTGAATCAATGTTTGATCAAATATATAAATGTTCTATAGACATTTGGTGTACCATACAAATTAGTGTATAGTTGAATCTAAAATGAGGGTTCTGCAACTTAGAAACACATTACAAACTCTGAAAAAACGGAGTATGAGTAATGGTACAAACTCTGAAAATATAGTTCGCTTACACTAATTCATTCTTCCGAACTAGACCAAACTAAATTTTTTATATGGTTCAATCTGGTTTAACTGTTTGAACATGCCCTTGGTCTTTGATGTCATATGTCCACAGATTTATTTTCTTGAACAAACGATGAAATGCAAGCAATAGAGTTTATTGACTTCGCTGGAGCATTATTACTCCTAACTATTTGAGCATTTCTCATGATTGTCGCAACTTTATTCCCTAGACCATTCATCTTATTCTTAGCTAAACAACTTCTGAAATTTGAAAGCAGCTTTTAGGATATAACAAATGAATTGAAAGACATTTAGTTGTTTATGAAGATGTCAAACAATTTAGGCTTTCTTTAAGCTGACCTTGGAGCAGAGTTTCCCTGGTAATCATGTCCTTTACAAGGCAAACATTAGCAATGAATTCAATAACTACTAGATTATCAAAAACTACTATGGAAACGCTAATAATATTTTTAGTATTATGAGGAACATGCGATACTCTTCGAAGCACTAATGGTTTATGATTCGAACAAGAAATTAAAGAAGGTCTGGTGGTGTTGACAGTCGTGAAGAGTCATGTTGTGAGGTAGTTCATTGAGATTTATTGCGGGGAAAATCATATTTGACTGGCAATCCTTGTCAGAATGAATCACAACCAAGAACACAAATTCATCAATTTGCAACCTTTAGTTTTTGTTCCAAACAAAGAAGAAGAAGAAGAAGAAGAAGAAGAAAATCTTCTTTATTTCAATTTAAATTGTAGAAATAATTGGATGTATTTCTCAGTTTGTGAGACATTTCACTAGCGTATATTAATGGACATCGCAAGTCAATAGGTTTCTTTTACTCACTTCTCGATACCTTAACAGAGCTCAGATGCAAACCCTACAATTAAAAGTCAATAACTGAGCATTCAAGTTTGGTCCAGACATTAAAATTTTTTGTTTATTTACGTTTATAGATCCACCTAAAAATTTTCGTTGAGAATGATGCTTCCAGAAACCGATACTAGAGCAATTTATAAACCTCCAACATGTCAAAAAATTTCTATTTCTCGCCAACTTTGCATACTCCAGTGACATATGAATGAAACAATCGACCCACAATTGGCCTTGAATATTGCATGGTTGGTGAGATATCTCCCCATCAACTTTTGTTAGAATCTCTCTATCCAATTTAACTGGGAAATACTACTCAAGTCGTCGAATCACAAAATGAGTATTTCCCAAGTTGTTGCTTAATTCATATACACATAAGCCTTACATCATCCTTCTTTAATTTCTCTAAGCATATCACTTTCGCTGAAATTTCTCACAACTGATCTTACTTATTCGTCAACCTTATTTGATGCAATAATGCCGTTTTTGTAACCTAACACGCTGACGATTTTGTCTCAACCAAGTCCAAGCTTTTTCGAAAAGAAATTTTTTTAACTTAAATTAAGGAGTAGCCAAGTTTTGGTTGTTGGGATTGAGACTTGAACAAGTAAATATTTGGTATTTTCAGAAATTTGGTTTCTCAAAGGTGTAATATAATTACCATTGATAGAATTATATTATTATAATTGAGAGACTTTTTAAAGTTGTCCCTTTTATATCATGTTACCAAAATGATTTTTAACAGATTTTTAAATAAAGTTTCGTACTTTTGAAATCAGGTAATTAATATTTTAAATTGATAGGCTGAAGCACTACATTGAAAGTAAAAGTATTTCTAGAAAGCCATTTGTGGTGGTCAAGGCAATGACGGAAGTAAAATGTCTTCCTCAGCTGAATTTGCGACCTAACCAGTGACTCTAGTCATCACATATGATCTTGGAGAGTATAAAATAATCAAAACCGAAGCAAAAAATATTTAGTACATTGTTATACAATTTACCGAGGGTACAAAGTTTTCATCAACAGTATATTTATGATATATTCCTTTTTTTTAGAACTTGAAAGCTAACACAAACAATTAGATATTTGATAATATTATCTGTGAGAGTATAAATTGTAAAATTTTAATTTCTATGTTAATGCTGATTGTTTTTCTTGAATCCTTTTCTAATTTTTTTCAAGATGATGATTATCCATTTGAGATTCCTTTTCTAATCTCTTGGAGGGACAGGAAGGTGACCCTTCTCTTGGAGGCTTTTAACGGCATCGTATAGGCATTGCTTCGCCGGGGTAAACTCCAACCCCAGATCTTTCAGCTTTTTGTTTGAAAACTTGTAGGGTTTCACTCTTGGGTTCTTCTCATCTGAACACCTGCAATATTTCACCATAATGTATTATTAAATATAATTTCAAATGAAATTTTAAGTAACAAAACCTTTTTCAAGCTTTGCCGAAACGATGAAAAGAACTTACTTGGTGGGGACGGGATATTCAGGGAAGAACTTGGCAAGAATTTCCACCAGTTCGCCACGGTGAAGCATGCTTTCGGCACAGAGGTATCGGCCGGAGGCGGCCGGAGTCTCGTAAACAAGAACGTGGGCAAGTGCCACATCCTTAACGTGCACATATGCCTGAACAGAATTAGCGTAAGTCTTGGCGGATCCAGTTAAATACTTGAGAATGTGAATAATGCTGGCATTGATTGTTGGTTGTAGCAGGGGTCCAAGCACCAGAGATGGATTCACCACCACCAGATCCAGCCCTCTCTTCTTCGTCTCCTCCCATGCCACCTGCTCCGCCACTGTTTTTCCATAGCAATACCAATTCTATAAAAAATATATATATCAGCATTAAAAGGATATGGGTGCGTATTAGGTATTATTATTAGGATTTGCTTTTAAAACGTCCGTTAAAACAACCCTTAATTGATTGAGGATATAAATTATTCAAATATATATTTACCTTGGTGTTCTTGCAGTAGTCGAGATCGCTCCAGCAGGACTCGTCAACGACGACATCAGAGTCCCGATGAGGGTTCATGTAAACAGCACCAATTGTTGATGTGAACACCAGACGGCGGACTTTAGCCTCGGCGGCCGCGAAAATCACGTTCTTTGTTCCAAGCACCGCCGGCTCCACATTATCCTTCATGATCAGAATTAACTTACTCAAAATCAACATTTATGAAAACTGTGTCAATGGATTGACCAATTTCGGCTTTTGTTCTTAACTTTAGTTGAGTAAGCAACAAACAATATTCAGAACAACTTTCATATTCTGCTGTCCTTTTCATGTCACACTTTCGCTTTCTTTTTTTATTTTTTTAATGCACTGTGTAGCAATCGTTATATTAAATGTTAAAAAATAACCTGAATTTCATATTGAATATTTTTCAAAAAAGTTTATATCCAATGTTTTTAACACTTTTTGGCCAACCAACCAGACACAGGAAACAAGCAAGACAAAGGTAAAGAACTCACCGGAACGTCGGACACGCTCACAGGCGAGGCAGTATGGAAAACACCTTCACACCCTCGAATGGCTTCTTTAAGACCTTCATAATCAAGAAGATCGGCTCTAGATAAGATTAATCTTTCTTTTGCTCCTTCAAGATCCCTCAAATGATCATTCTTTGGGTCATCTGTAATATAAACACACATAATAATAACACAATCTTTCAGAATTTCCCAGGAAACAACTTCACCAAGAAAATAATTAAAATGCATGAACTAACAATTACCAGGATTCCTAACAGTCCCTTTGACAGTGTATCCTTTTTCAAGAAGAAGCTTAACAATCCAAGAAGCAATGAAGCCACCGGCGCCAGTAACACAAACAGTATGGCCGGAAAGTGGAGAGCTATTAACGGACAGCATATTGTTGTTATGCATTTGTTTGTGCTGTAGAGAGGATGAAGACGAATCTAGAAAACGAGCATTTGTTTGGAAGTTTTGGAACGAGACAATAGAGATGGGCACGTGCATGTTATATTTATAAGGTTTTCCAGGGTAAGTAAAGTTAACAAGTTTTTTTTTTTTTTTTTTTTGGTAATTAACAAGTTGAATTATAAAACTGTTTTTTTTTTTTTTTTTTTTTGCCCTTTTCATTTTTAATTCGGGAGGACAATTGTTTCCTGGCCAAAGATCTTATTCCCACCCAAGGTTTGGTGACAAAGGCAAGATCCTTTCCTCGAACTTTAAAAAAACCTAAATACCCACTTATTGTTCATTTTTCATCTTTTTTTTTTTTTTTTTGAATTTGTTCGTAAATGACAAAATAAAAATTTAATTAAATATTTAAATATAAAAAATATAAAAATGGCCTCTATTACTGATAGTAGTGGCTGTTAATAAACAAACTAAAAGACAGTTTGACCTCTTAGTTTACAAATAAGCTAGATCTAACTGCCTTATTTGGTAGACGAGATCAAATCAACATCTTCCATTTTTAGTAGAGTCAATCGTGGTTGAAAATGGTTGTTTAGGTCCAAGTTATTCCTAACCACGTTTGATGGTAGAGCTCGATATAATCTCCTAGTTCTTTTATAGACAGTCACCATTATCGGTGATAATAGTTGTTTTTTAATTATTTATTTTTTAATATTTTTATAAAATTTATTTTTTTAAATTTTTTTATTAAGAAGATTAAAACACCTTTTTAACCGTTAATTTTTAACAATTGACTGTTGAATTTAACTTTTGACTTTAATTAATATTTAAATATTTAAAAGCTAAAATATAAAATTCGATTATTTCAACAAACCTTGGGTGGGAATATGTTTTTTGGCCTTAGTTCCCACCCATTCCCACCCAAGGTTGGTCTATATCATAAATTTCGTCCGCCGGCAAACTTTAACCAAATTTCTTAACTACCCGTAAAACAAACAGTTTAAAAACATTAAACAAAAAAAAAAAATCCTAATTAAAATATAAGTTAATACTTATAATTTTAAATATTTTTACCTATCTCTAAAGCTTTAATCTTTGGTAATTTGTTTTTTAAATTCAAAAAAACTTGTAAACCCTTCGGTTTAAATTTTTAACAGTTTGTCCCCTTAAAACAAAATAAAATTTAGAAAATTAAAAACTATAACAAAATATAAAATAATACTAAAATATTATTTAAAATCTTTAAAAAAATAATAAAAACAATAAAAATATATAATTTTAAAAATTTTAAATAATAAAAAAAATACAACAAACAGACTAATCAATTATCTATATTTTCATTTTCAAACGGTCAAATAACCATTTTTATTTTGTTCTAACATCCAAATACAAAATAAAATATAAAACATAACATAAATTTTAATAAAATAATAAAAATATTTTTAGAATTTGAAAAAGAGTTGTGGATTGTTGCTGTCACTAATGACAATAATCATCATATCTAGCCACTTAATTATTCAATCACAAAAACAGTTAGATCTAGTTACAAAATATTTGAGCAAAACCAAAAAATTTAAAAGAAATCCAAGGGCTACTAAGTTTCCCTTTTTGTTCCCTCCTTTTCCATCCCTATCTCTAGTTCCGAATATATTGAGATTGATTCATCGTCAACTCAACGACATCGCTTTCTCTTACCTTTATTCCCTTCATTTCTCTCCTAACTTCTTTTTCAAATTTCTTGGATTTGTTTTCTTATCATCTTCTTCTTTTTCTATTTTTAATAATTTATTAATTGATTAATTTCCCGTTAGTTTGACTACTCTTTAACCTTCACTTGCATTTGACTTGTGAGCATCTTGTTCGTTTTGTAGTTTTAAAAATAGTATTTAAGTTTGTCCATCTTTTGTTTTGTTGATATTATTCTTTTAAATCATAATGATTCAATTTTCAACTATTATTGACGTGTAAATAATCAAATTTGATCACTTCATACAAAACAGAATAATCATATTTAGCCGTGTAAATAACCATTAATATGCATCTTGAGTGGGAAATGGTCATTCTCCTTATAATTTTTACTAAGTCAGTTGTTAGCAATTCATGATTAGAATCGTTCCACGGTTATAATTAAAACAAACTATTAACATTTATAGATTATGTTAATGCTAATTTTTTTTTATAATTCTTTTCGCAAAGAATTCGTTACATTTCAATGGTCTTGGACTAATTACATTTTTTGTTATCACATTCATTACATTGAATAATATTCCTGACAACAACAAAAAATTTTTATCTAAATTTAAATTAAAACTGTAAGGCATGATTGCTTGAAATAATCTGCGGGAAATTATTTCTAAAAGTTATCAAAGTTGGGGTGAAAAACAATCATTGGCCTTCAGAAAATGAAGTATGATAGAAACTTGGCACGGTCATATGGGAAAATATGCAGACTCTTACCTTATGGTTTATTAGTGATAATTTTTCGTACATTTTAATAAATAAAATTCTAAAGATTTGTAAGATATATTATGCGTACCCTTTTGGCTTGTAGGTAGATTCTTGGATTTTAAAAATGTTTTAACTGATGTATTTTATCTTAATTTTATTTTATAAGACTGAAGGTAAACAAAATTATATAATATTTAAGCACGTGGCATTAATAATCAAAAATCAAATCCACGTTTATTAATATAAAATTTCAAATCCACAGAAAAAAAAAAACATGGTACTGATAATTGAGATTGGGGGTGAAAGCCATACGCGTTTCGAAGAAATTCAGACTTTTCGACACTGTAACTTGAAACAGCGAAGAAAAGAAGGTTGTTGGGAGTAAATAATACGGTATACACATGTGGAAAACAATGCAGTACCATGGGAAATTAATTGATTATTTTCATATATTAATACACAAGAAATTTTTGTTTTTGATTACAAGTTGGGTAAGAAATTGGAAAATTGAGTGGCAAGTATAAAACTTTGACCCAAAAGTCACGAATGGTTGGTACAGAATTGACCTATGTTTAGAATCAAAATAAAGATGAGACAAAAAGTTAGTGTCCTAATTCACATGAATGGGATTATTATTGTTAAAATTTTCAAATACATTATGAATTAATGTGTTCTGGTTAGGTGAAAGCTGCAAAGCTTTCTTCAATTTTTTTTTGTTTTTAAAATTAGAAGTTGGAATTGCAAGTTTCGTAAGTCATAACTTTTGCTACAAGAAGAGCTTGGTTGGTGACCTAAATTTTTCAAACGATATTTCAAATTCGAATTTTGTCAACATGTAGAGTAAAAAATTGTAGTAAATATTATATGATTTTAAATTTTGTATTGAAGCTTTAAAAATTCTCGACTATCACTTCTATAAAGGCCACACATTCTTTATCTCTTATTTTTTTTAAAAATAATTATCTTATTGGTCTTTTTGTACCTGGACAGCAACATACATGTAGATTGCAGTAAATGTATAAAACAAAACACCTTCACGAAAGACTCATTTGATAGTTGACTACAAATTGAGCCAAGGTTTCAAACATTTAGTGCAAGGTTTTACAAATAAATCATGTCCTCTATTTTTTTGCAACTCAAAGTTACAGGGGATTCTTGATAGTTTGAGACTTTAGTTTATGTGCTACAATTTATGTATGCATGGATTGTGGATTGTAATAGTTAGGATATTTGATTATTCTTATGTAATTAGTTCTACCATTAGTATTTTGTATAAATATATGTATTGTGTGACAATATGGTATGTTAATAGGGACTGAGTTTAACTCCTCCTTATGTATATTACTTATGGAATGTACAAAATTTATATAGATTGATGGGTTAATGTAGAATTTTGATTCTTGATTAATTTGGTTTTGAAAGAATACTCTATCATAATTTTGTTTAAATTAAAATTTATATGTATTCTAATGTTTTAAATTTGTTATGGACTTCAATATTTTTATATCAACCCATATTTTATCGGTAATCAACGATTTTAGGTTTAGATTAATAAAAAACTATCAAGAGATATATCAAAGAGAAATATTTGTCATTTCATGATGATGTTATAGGCCTAAATTATAACTGTTGCGTTACATGCAATTAAGGCAATGCAGTGTTTGCAGGAAAGATTACAACAGCATTGGATTGACATTTTAGCCACTAAACAATGTACATCAAGAAACAAGCATAAAGTTCTACAGCAGTTGAGTTGGCGCGAGCCCCCATCTTGACCTTGCTGCTAGTAAACTCGAGGAGTGGAACAAGAGCAAATGGAAGGTCAAATGAGAGAATCATCTGCCAAAAAAAATCTATGTAAAAATTCGGTCTCTATAGCTAAATTGCATCAGTATGACTATTTTTTTTACTGATCTTTTTGTCTCTTCTTCACCCTTTTTGTCAGTTACATGAAACAAAGATAACAAGTGGCAATTTAGCACTTGGAAGGCTAAAACTTTATGTAACTCTAGCAGAAACTATCTTAAATACAAATACAAATGGAAAAAAAAAAATGAATAGCCCTTCAAGCGCCTTCTAAGCATACCACAAGAAGTATAGAGACAACCAAGAACCCTAAAAGTAGATCGGCTCAACTACATCTGAAGAATCAACATTAAAAAATTCTAAGCCCTCCCAATGTTTAAAATAGATGCTGCATTTGAATAAAGTAGCCTTCTGTAAACCCCTTCACTTCACCACAAGGTCTTTCATATTAAATAATCTTGGTTTTATTGCAAGTAATGTCAGTTACGGATGCAATTATAATGAGTAATTTGCTAGTATAAAAAAACATCCGACCGGGGCAGGGGGAAGACTGAATTTTAGGATTCCGGACCAGACAATGGGCCGTATATAGTAATTTGCCCATAATAAGAAACAAGCCCCCGGGGCCGAGGGGAAGACTGGACGTAATTTGATAGATTATTATAGTTTTAATTTTCCAAAAGTCAATTTCTCTACCATCTAATAAATTTGTTAACACATTTTGTTAAATTTTTTATAAAATTATTATTAAAATATTCTCACACGA
>JAJEJH010000204.1:150823-227689 GCA_026122585.1 Anacardium occidentale
TACTGAAATTAGCAACTAAAGATCACCTTAAGGCCCAATTATTTGTGAAAACAAAAATATAATGTAGAACCTGTTCCTTCTCAGAAAGCAAGACATTAGTCGTAGCATGTGGGCATTCCAAGAATTCCAATAACTTCACAGAGAGTTCTTCCTATAAACATAACTCAGGCTATCAGGTCAAATAAATAAATCACATTTAAAGTAAAAAAGTCTTGTTATTATGACCTTTTTCACAACAGCCTTATTTATTGGAATATTGAGCACATCACAAAAGTCCACAAGTTTTTCTTTAACACATTTGTCAAGCTTCTCTTTCACTTTTGCCTTCTGTTTTTCCTGCAAAATGTACAAGAAGCAAGTTATATTAAAGGGGCTTGCATCCACAGGGTGGCTTTTAAGCATGTTTCTACCTGAAATGAATATTTTCTAGTGGATGTTTAAGAACACAGTCATTATTAAAGAAAATTATGAGAACAAACTCTACCTAGACACACAGGGTATAACTTCAATACAAAAAATGAAATACCTCATTCTCAGCCCAGACATAACCTGAAAACTGGCCTATGTTTTTCTTTAGAACCTGTGCCTGCAAAATAAGACATGCTAACGTGTTACAAAGCATTCCTGCACTATTCATGCATTATAAATACATGCTTGATGATGCCGAAAAAAGGGTACAGAAAGGGTGCAAACTTCATTCACCTTTGCTTTCTTCCCAAATAGGACTGAATGAAGCATTTGTAAATTGTCATCTGGTTTTCTCCTGGACAACTTGAAAGCCACTGAAACAGTCTCATAATATCAGGATAAAAAAGAGGCCAATCTATTCTAATAAAAAAGTTTAATGAACTTAATAATAACATCCAACAAACATCCGCAAGACAAAAGAATCTGAAATCTATCTATGCTTCTATAGAACAGCCATACAAGCGCCTAATATCACATGATGCTCAAAAGGTAGACAATAGGTACCAAGTCCTGAAGTACTAATTAATAACCCTTTGCACATTGATTTGAATAAAAATCTAAAAAGAATGCAATTTTGAAATGCTCAAATGCAAAAGAAATAGAAACTGCACCCAGTAACCTAAGATACATTCAAGATTCGTAAAGCTCTTTGAACTTACTAAAAGATGATGGAGTATGGCATCAGTACAAAATTTTAACATCTATTTCTAAGAAACAGCATCCCCCAAGTCAGACATACATTAAAAATGAACAGCTGAACCAAAAGATCAAGTTTTTTTACAGCAGAAATGGTCATTTGCAATCTTCAACTTCCAGTCCTATGTTCCACTATCAGTTCTTCAATTACAATCCAAAACTGAATTAATAATGCAGCTTATGACCATATACCACAGGTACATGGTGTCTAACCTCATTCAGAAATCCATTTCCCTCTGATCAAGAACTACCATTATAAATTGAACTAAGAAAATCAACCGTTCTCCAGAACAAGCAAAATTAAGAGCAATCCAGCATAGTAGCCATCAATCATGGCCATAACAAAAACAACACATTCTTTCTCTTATTTTATTAAAAAAATCGTTGAATTATATTAAGAATAAGCACAATAATAATTAATTAGGTACATAAGGAGACTGTGCCCCGACCAAAATACCAAAAACGTATTTATATATCAGAGACATCAGTTTTACTAATTCACTTATTACACAAAAACAATACCAAACATGTATTCATATGAAACAGCAATGTATATCGTACTGATAGGCGTGGCCGGCAGGTCCTTTTGGATCATGAAAAGTTTAAGGCATATATAAAGTAATGTCCATTCCAACTAGTCTAACCAAAATAAGAATCTATCCAAGTTTTATGAAAATTCTATTTCAACCATACCGTTTGGAATATCCTTAAGCTGTGTGCCACGGCCCTGGAAAATCCACAAATCCGCATGTAATCAGAATAGCGTGATTTCACAACAAGCTTACTCATATAAAACTCCATTTGAACGACGTCGTACCTTCTCAATGGACACCGGCTTGGTTACCGACCTTCCGGAGGTCGGCGCAGAATACCTCTCCACGATCTTCCTCTCTCTGGTGGGTCTCTCGCTACCTGGAGTCACCGGTTCTGGCTCTTTCTCTTTCATGAGTTCATCCAAATCTTGACTCGGCTTCTGACACTCCGATGATTCCTCACTCGGATTTTTCACACTGGACTTTCTTGACCTCTTTCCTTTCTTGGGTCCTTCCTTGACTTTAGGCTCCTCCTCTTTCTCTTCGTGCTCGTCAGTTTCTTTGGGAATCTCATTTTTCTCAGAAAGTTCGTGACTTTCTTCTTCTTTCCTTCCGTCTAATTCCGTTTGACCATCTTCTTTGTCTTTACTTTCCACTTCCAGAGGAGCCTCTGCCTCTTCTTCTTGTTTCTTGTCTTCTAGGGTTTCGCTGGCCATGGAAAAAATTGAAAATCAAGAAAGGCCAAAACCTTAGGGTTTCAAGTAATTGAGAAAAAGAAAAAAAATAAAACCCTAGAGATGGTACAGTGAAGAAGAGAGGAAGTGAAATGATTCAAAAAGTAAGGTGTTCTAAGAGAGTGAGTGACAGAGATAGAGACAGAGAATTGGTAAGTAAGAGCGGGGTTGAGAAAGGGGCGGGGGTTCAAAATTTTTTATGCGAAATTTGAGAGCGGGCTTCGGGTTCTTGCAAATCGCGGCAAAGATAAAAAGCTGATATCAAATTGTGGAGCCAAACACCTTCTGTTTTTTCGCTTTCGTTTTTAGTAAATTGCTTGTCCACCCCCTTGATTCTGCCGAACTACATTTTAGCAAAATTACACTTTTTTTTTAGCATGCTTCAAAGAGACTCACGTGCTCTTAAATGTCTCATCTAAGTTAAATAATATTCAAAATATACAATCATATGAATCACATGTATTTGAGATGGTTTTAATAATTTTGACCATTCAAATACATATTTTTACATACAATTTAAATTAAATTACATAACGTGTGTGATTTAATTAAAATCATAACTCTTTGTTACAATTTAATTTAAATCACACTTTGAAAAGTATGCAATTATAATAGTCAAAATTGCATAATTTTAGACATGATTTAACTTAAATTACTTCATAAAAAATACAACTTAAATCTAATCTTAATCATACCTAAGATACGACTAGAAAATAGTATATTTTGATTATGATTTTTACATCAATATCATAATCAAAATCATAAATAAAAAAATACAATCTAATAATTTTTGACAATATTATATATTTAAAATAATTTTAATAGTTAAATCTAATCCCCTTTTAAAGGTTTCATGTTAATTTCTAAAAACTAATTACTCTATGATAATGTGATAGTTTTTGTTTTTGATATCATGTTAGAACTTATTTTGAGTACAAGGCTAGGCTTGGGGTAGTAACTTGCAATTTTTGAATATAGAAGGTGAGAAGGGAGAGTTTTCCCAACCTTGGGTGGGATATGGAATTGAATATTTTTTATAACATTGTAACGTCCCCCTCTAATCCTCAGATTTGTATTATCCCATGACTGATTTCTTACCGTGGGCGTTTACCGCTAGTACAAAGAGATGTGGTATTGTAAGTCTGTTCTCAAATTACGCTATTGTACCAACGAAAATGTTATCTTAAGATAAGCATGTTTTTTTCGTTTGTACATATTTATAATTTAATTAAGGCCAAATTACTTGTTCTCACCCAACGTTTCCCTAAATGAAATTCATATGCAAAAGCTTTTAAAAAGTCAAATACCCTCCTGCTAATCAATTTTTATCCAATTCGATTAATGTTTTTTATGAAACAACTAAAATATCATTTGTTAAAATATAAAATAATATTAATATTAAAATAAATTTTAATATAATAATAATAATAAATTAATAAAAATTTAAAAAAATAGTCAGAAATGATCACTGATTCAATTGATTGTTAGATCTAGCTATCATAAAGGAAGACCAAAGATAACCGATTTTAAACATATTAGTCATTTCCACTCATCTCAATAGTAAAGATGATCAAATTTTTGACAATCAAATTAGGTGATTATTTTTAATCATTTGATTAAATTTACGATGGTCACTATAGACAATAAGTGTGATCGCTTTTTGAAATTTTATTTTATAAATTTTATTTTATTTTTTAAAATTTTTTATTATTTTATTAAATTATAATATTATTTTTTAAATTTTCATTATTTTATAAATTTAATTTTAAAATTTTTTTATTTAAAAAGATAAAAATATTTCTGATCAATTAAATTTAATAATTAATTTTTAAATTTAATTGTTAATTTTAATTAAATAAATAAATATTTAATTTTTTAAAAGTTTTTAGGTTATATTATTTAGAGGACCTTGGGCGAGAATAAGTTGTTTAGCCTTTATTTGATTTCATAATAATACGTTGGGTTCCAGTTTAATGTACTCACCCCAACCTTTTATAGTATTCTTTAAATTCCAAAATCATGGATTCATCCCCCTTTTTTTTTCCTGTAATAAAACAAATAATAAATTAGAAATCAATTATCACTTTTTTTTGTCTTATTTTACTAGAAATGGGTCAAGACAGATCTGTACTCAAAGCAAACCTAGCCCGGCCCAGGAATATCATTCCTTTTACGGCCATAAAGTTTAGCTGAAATAACGAAAGTGGCCTTAGTTATGTACGGCTTTAACCTAACCTAATTATAAAAGGCCTCTTCTGGCTATTTCGTTGTGAGTGGCCTGGCTAGGGTTCTTCATTCGCCGTTCCTAAAAACCACCAGCCAAGACTAGCATCTGTAGCAGCACGGAATGGTTAGTAAAACTTTAACCCTAATTCTGTTTCCATGTTTTTACCATCTCTTTGATGCTTGTCACTTGATCTTGATTCAGTTTAGACTCGTTTATTATTGTTGCAGAAGCTTTATGGCTGCGATTAGTGTTCTGTTTAGTAGCTGCGAACTAAGTTGTTAGATAACCAAATGTTTTACTTAGTTGAATTTTGTACGGGAAGATTGAATGTTCACAATTAGTAAAACTGAAGATCTGAAGAACGTAATTAACTACTCATTTTTTATTATTTATTTATTACAATTTTAGATACCAATTACCTCGTGTCAGTTTAGAATATGATTGACAAGGTCTTTATGTAACTATAGTGTGAAAACATCATTTAGTCATACGTATATCATATGTTTATAATATGAAATTGTAATGGAAACCTGTTTGTAGAATTGATATCTCTACTTTGAATGAATGCTCTCTAAGTGTTTGTGAAGTTTGCTATTCTGGAAACTGGGCTTGTTTATTTCTTACACTTTCTGTGTTTCAGGCGCCAAAGAGAGGAGGAAAAGTTGCAGCACCAGCAAAGAAAAAGCCGGTATTGATAATAATTTGATGAAGTTAGTTATCTTTGCAGTATGGATTTTTTTTTTGTTACGTTTTAACTTACTGTCCGGTTGATGTTGATCTCTTAGGAGAAGGTTGTGAATCCTTTGTTTGAGAAGCGGCCAAAGCAATTTGGTATTGGAGGTGCATTGCCTCCAAAGAAAGATCTTCACCGTTATGTGAAGTGGCCCAAGGCAATCCGAATTCAGAGGCAGAGAAGGATCCTCAGACAGAGGTTGAAGGTGCCACCGGCATTGAACCAGTTCACCAAGACCTTGGACAAGAATCTTGGTAAGATCAAACAGTATTATTTCGTAGTCATTTGTATTTATATTGATGCATGAATTTATAGGACTGCTTTTGTTCTTGCTGGCTTTTACACTATTGCATAGTGTATAATCTAGCCGCCTTATAATGGATGTCACTCTCTGGGTACTACAAGATCTCTATTTGTTTTCTTGAATAATTAGCACTTTTGTTTGTCATAAGCCTTATATATTTGAATTTAATTCATTTTCATGGAATGTTTGCTATTCATTTCAAGAATGAAGCACAAGAATGGCAATGGACTAATGTTTATTAAAATTCTCTTGTTTGGAGGAATAATGGCATTTGTCATAGGTTTATTAAAATTCTCTTGTTTATTGGCACTTAGAATAGTGTTGAACTGGTAATGGACTAATGTTTATGGTTTTGAGTGCTGGGGTAGTTTTTCAGGATTCAGTGATTGGGTTATGCAGTTCAAATTAAAATAAGTATATTTATTGTAATACCCTTTTGCTGGTTGGGTCTATGTGGTGCATCTAACCATATGTTTTGACAGTTATTTTACATTATTTGAAACGCAATCTATTTCTATTCTCTGACCTTTTTGATATTTGTGACCAGAAGTAATTTAAATTTGTTTGTGATAATTTAAAATTATAATAGTAAAATTGGTATGTGTGTTATACTTTTTGCAGCCACAAGTCTTTTCAAGTTGCTTCTGAAGTACAGGCCAGAAGACAAAGCTGCCAAGAAGGAACGTCTTTTGAAGAGAGCACAGGCGGAGGCAGAAGGAAAAACAGTAGAGGCTAAGAAGCCTATAGTTGTGAAATACGGTCTTAACCATGTCACCTATCTCATTGAGCAGGTTTGGCTAATTGTTTCATCAGTTTCATTACATATAGTATCATTTTCTACCAATAAACTCCAAAAGTCATCTCAAATGGTAAACTATATTTGGTAATTTTTTGCAGAATAAGGCACAATTGGTTGTCATTGCGCATGATGTTGACCCAATAGAGTTGGTTGTGTGGCTTCCTGCCTTGTGCAGAAAAATGGAGATCCCCTACTGCATTGTGAAAGGGAAATCACGTCTAGGATCGGTACTGACTGTTTCAAATTTGTGCTTTTATTGATGTCATGATTTTGAAGAATTAATTCTAGTTGCATTGCCTTTGTTGCAGATTGTCCACAAGAAGACAGCTTCTGTCTTGTGTTTGACCACAGTGAAGAATGAAGACAAGCTGGAGTTCAGCAAGATTCTGGAAGCTATCAAGGTATAGTGGGGCACCATTGTTTTAGAAGGATAAATGTTTTTGCTCATTCTACAAATGCATTCTAATTTTTGGGTCTTAATTATATTATAAGATAGAAAATTAGAAGTGATGAAAATGTTTATGATTTTGCTGCAGGCAAACTTCAACGACAAATATGATGAGTTGAGGAAGAAATGGGGAGGTGGTGTCATGGGCACCAAATCACAGGCAAAAACCAAGGCGAAAGAAAGAATTCTTGCAAAGGAAGCGGCACAGAGGATGACCTAGGAATTTTGCAGTCTTAATATATTATTCTGTTGATTTAATGTTTTTGGTTAAATGGTTCTGTGGTCGCCTAGCATCAGCTTTTGAAGTTTCACTTGGAATATTGTTTTAAATTGAACTGCCAAATCACTTTTGCTAGTTTTTTCTTGTGCTTTCTTAGTACTGTGCTTTTGAATATAAAAACACATTTTTGAGTCAACTCTTCCATATGGTTGTGTTATACCAAATGCATCAGTGTGATTGATCTTTTTGTTCAGTCACAGTTGTGGTTAATATAGAACAATTTTGTGCAGTTTAATTAGTAGATGAGACCTGCTATATTTTCTAATGTGATCGAGTTGTTAATTAGTTTCTCATGTGCATTATTTACAGTCCGTCTCTCTTTCAGAAGCTTCTTCATCTTAGCCACATTGCCCCCTCGCTTATCTGCGGCATATATGACACGAGGAGATAATTTTCATCATTGAATGGTTCTAAACTGATTGGATGATCCATTGCAGTCTCACCCAACTCAACAACAGTAAAATTACCTGTACATGCTGTCAACAATGTTCCCGCGGAACTGCATTCGGTTCCATTAGCTCGTTTCTCACAAGCTTCATGCAGGAGCCCTGCCCTACACACAAAATCTGTCAAGCCACTATAATGCTTCTTGTTCAGTTGAATCTTATAATCACTTCTGGTGAAATGTAAATCTCCTTCCCTTTCTCCTACCAGGCCTGAATGAGTACAAACAGACAAAATGTCAATCAATGAAATGTCAACCGGTTCTATACCCCGCTCATTTGCATTTCCCAAAACCCATCAAGCGCTTCCTCTTCGCAACCGTGCATTGTTAGTTCTCCGATGATAGCGTTCCAAGCACAAACACTCTTCTCAGGAACAATCTTGAAAACTTTTGAATCTTCGTCAATCTGCCTACATGTTAGTGAGATAGCGGCACCGAGCTTACGATGCAAGAAAAATCTTCTCTTATCGATACATCTACGCACCCATTTTCCAATCTCCAAAGCACCAACACTAGCACAAGCTGATAATACAGATACCAAAGTCAGCTCATTTGTCTCCCAAACCCACAGTTTCTCATTTGATAAAACAGGTCAATTCCTTCCTTCTACCTATTTTGCTTTACATAACCACTAATCACTGCCGTCTGCGTCACCACATTTCCGTGTGCCATTTTACAAAAAGTAACCAGGCGGAATTCACATCGCCGAGAACGTGATCTAACAATTCAGTGAATGTATCTCCTATTTAAAATCTTAATTCTGGCCACCACAAGCCTTCGAAAGAATGGGTACGTGAAATTATCGGGCTCTAGCCCTTTCCATCTCATTTGGATATGAAGTTGAATTGCTTCATAGCCTAAACCAGCTTCTGCGCAGCCTCTAAACATGGTATTAAAAGCAAAAGTCGATGGGCTAACTAGTTGATTCAAAACTAAACGTACAGTCAATTTGGGATGAATTCACCAGAGATTCAATGAGCTTGGCTAGTTGTGTTTGGGTAACAGTGAGATTATTAACTGAAGTTTGTTGATTTGAGCATGGGTTTGCTTGAATTGGATGAAAAGTGTGCCAGCCCTGAGCAGTGGGAGAATGTAACGAGATTCAGAGTCTCGGTTGGAATTTTCTTGTGATACTATGAGTTGAGAATGCAGGTGAATTGAGTATTTGCCAGATGCTTCTGCACGTTTCGCAGTTTTGATTATGAGAGATTATTCTGGCTGGATAAAATATAACAGAGATGGCTTAAGCTGTCGGCCGGTAATCTATAGAACATTTTTTGTTGTTCCACATTGATTCAGGCCATTGAGAGATGAGGTATATGACTCAGGTGCGTGCTCTATCCTTACAGCCGATGTTGCTCTTCAAGAAATAATAATATATTATGTTTTAAAAAGGGCAACGGACTTGTTCCCACCCATAGTTTGAGGCGGGAGCAAGTTCCACCCATTAATTTTTAAAAGCCCAGATTGCCACCCTTCAATCAGTTTTTATTCAATTTCATTAACTTATCTTATGAAATAACAGAAATACCCTTATTAATAAAAATATAAAATAATATTTAAATATATAAAAATATATATTAAAATTTAAAAAAAATTATAAAATTACAAAAAAATATTTAAATTTTAAAAAATAAAAACCAACCACTACCACCGTGTCAGTGACGATGGCAATAACAAATAGCATCAGGTGGCCAGAACGGCCACCTGGTTCCAAGAGAGACCAGATTTGGCCTCTTGAATAAACGGTCGCCCCCTCTTTTAATACAGGCGATCATATCTGGTCATCTCATCTTTTGACGGAGGCAGGAGACGGTTAGATTTGGTGACCTCTGTCAATTTGAGAGGCCAGATCTGGCATTCCCTTGAAACCAAGTGACCAAAACAACCACCTGGTGCTGTTATTTGTAATAGCCACCGCAACCGGTACGACGACGGTAAATAGTTTTTATTTTTTAAAATTTAAATATTTTTTAATAATTTTATAAAATTTTTTAAATTTTAATATATTTTTATATATATTTAAATATTATTTTATAATTTTATAAATTTTAACTGTAAAATGACAAATTTACCCCTTGACTTATTGTTGATGGTTAGATTTAATAGATAATGGATGAAATTTCAGGTTTTTTAAACTTGGCAGGTGGAAAATCTGACGACCAAACTCTAGGTGGGAACTTGTCCTTTGGCCTCATGATTATAATGACATAGCTAAAGCATGGCCATCAGCTTAAGAAAATTGTGCTTGTATTTTGCTCAGAATTTGGTAATTAACATGATATATAGTTTAATTAAAAAATAAGAATTGAAATCATGGTAATTGTTATATGATTTTGTTTCATTGTATATGTAATGTCACGACTACAAATTCTATGTATAAAATTCACATATCTTAATTATACTAACATTTTATTTAACTAGTTGACTTTTATTTTACAATTTTATTCGACTTGTAACGTATTATTTGTTTGGACAAATTATAGGTAAAAATGGTATTATACTTTTTAGGGGTCATTTTACACTAATAATTCATACATAGCAAGAAATATTACACATGGACGCACCACATTAAAAAAAAAAAATGTGATCCCCCCGCCTCTCCCAAAAAAGCCTTTAGATAATATAAATAACACTTTTTCATCCGAAATTAAATATAAATAATATTTTTCATTCAAAATTACTATTTTATTTATATTATTTCATTCTTCAAAATTATTACATAAGTTTAAATTAACAAACAATTAAAAAGAACTTTTTAAATATCCAAATTATATAAGAAATTTTTTTTTTTTTTTTTTTATCTTTATACCATTCTTTTTCTCTTTTTATTGATAGTTATGGCTTTATCATATAATTGTATATTAGGATGTAAACTATTATTTTTAAAAATATTAAAGATTTTTTTACAAAATTTCAAGTGGTTATTATAAATTCAAAAAATTTTGGAGTCTTTTGAAAATTTTAAAATATCAGTTGGCCTTTTGATCCTTAAAAAAATGAGAGATACGCCATTTAAAAAATTAAACAAAATACAATAAATTATATGTATAAATGTTATATTATAACTATTTAAATTATATAATAGTTTTAAAATATACAAGGATTTAAAATGATTTCAGTGATTGATTTATGAATTTTTAAATTTTTTTAAAGGTTAAATTATCATATTTAAATTACGTGGGTTTGATAATAAGATTGTTTTTTCAAGATTACTTAACGACAAAATTACTATTTTATTTTTATATTCTTAGTTTTTTGAACAAAATTTGATTTTAAATAAAAAATTGTTATTTATACTAACCAAGGGTTTATGTAAAACCAGCAGCCGGATGAATACATGAAGTAATTATCTCCAACCCAACCCAACCCACCAGATCTTGTCTATTTTCCCCAAAATTTTGACTCTCAGGTGGCATATCCTCCCCAGCAATACGATGAATGTTTCCTGTGGCATGTTCTTTTGATTCAGCTTTCTTGAGCTTCATTAGATGGATACTTCTGGTAATTTGTTTAAACAAATTCAGCTCTTCCACCTTTTAGTTAAGTTGATTCATTGATACGGGAGGGAATGGGAAACGTCTCTTTCATTTTATGTTCCAACACAAAGAATTTCCATCAGCTTGATGGATCACCTCCTATTTAAAACGTGCAGACATTATTACCGCGGAATATTCAATTAATTCTTACACAGTGAATTCATTGCATTCCTTCCTCAACAGACAATAAAGATTTGCATAAACGTGGGTCGTGCTTCGTGTCCCTCTTTTATGATGTCGATGATGTCAGCTGCCTTCTAATCAACATAAACAAATTTAGACACGTGAAACACAAGTACAATATAAATAAATACATATATACATGTACTTATAATATAATATAATTATATAATATTGTGTTCGAGATAACAGACATACGTGGTGCTCGCTGTTGAAATTTCGGCTACGTTGATTTTCAGACATCTTTCAATTCTACTTGTGCATGGGTGAGACACATTTCAAACACTACCGATGCTTAGGGTTTGAATCAGAAAATACTGTTTACATTTGAGTCAATTCAAATTGAATTTATTTTATATTTATTGAGATCTCTTAAATTAATTTAAATTTAATTTATTTTAAAAAAATAAAAATTAAATTTGATTTTAATTTAAATATAATAATTAATTTAATTTAATACAAACTCGATCTAAAACTCTGATCAAATAAAAATGATCATACTAATATTATTTTAATTACATTGAAGAAATTACTATGAACAAGAATATGTATGAATTCTTATAATAATTTATTTTGTTTTCGTGTAGAAGAAGAAATATAGAATTTTTATGATGAAATTGTTTAAATTATAATATAAAAATTAATATTTATTATAAATGCACGTGAATTTGGAATAATCATATTAGCTTTAACAATGACCCAAAAAAAAAAAACAATGGGAAAATTTTCAAATAAAGTTGACGACATGATTCATGAACTTTGAAAATCACAAATTATAATTTGATGATGATGTCATGCATTGCATCATTCCAAATTTCCTTTGGATACGTTTGGCTCCACCATTACACTTTTTCTTCTTCCTTTATTATTCCTCTCGGGGATTTCTTTTTTTGCCTAACAATATAAAATTATGCTCTGTTTATATTTGATTACCTGATAAGTGTTGTACTTTATATAAAAAATTAATTTGGGTGAGAAAGTTCATGCATATAAAATTCAATTCTGGTTGGTGAAATAAAACCACCATTGTCACTTCACTCTATTAATTTGGTTAGGCACTAAATAGTATTAATTCGGTCAATTACTTTAATCACTTGTCAGGAAATTAATTAATAGTTCTGGATAATTACTTAATTATTGACTTACTAATTATATTATTAAAAAGGTTTATTTTATTTTCTTACGTGACTAGTGGGTTCAATAATTGTAGAATCTTTTTTATATTTTCTTATTAAAAGTTGATGAAAATTAATTCTAAAAAAAAAACGTTTTAAAAAAAAAAAGAAAAAAAAAGTATAGAAATAAGTTGCTTGGCCGACATAAGATGACAAGACGAATACACACGATCCTCCCTCTTTGATGTTTCACATATTAATAAAGGGGCCCAAGCCAATAGGCCAAGTCAAGGGCAGGACATCACGCAAAGCTTGAATCTTTCTGTCACGTGGGGGAAGGTTATTTTGACAAAATGTGTCTTTTCTTAAAAATATGACATTCATTCATTTCATGTCCCCCTGCCACCGCCCAATCAAACCAAGCAATTACCATATCGGTGCCTAAAATATTCAGAAAATCTTTTAGTCTACTTTTCATGCTCTAAATATTTTCAACACTATTGAATTTATTTACTCAGACTAGTGGATAAGATTTTTTTCCTACCAATTAATACATACGATTTAACTTTATATAACATAGATTCTGATAATGATATCAGGGGTTTGATACTAAATCTTCATATTTATGATGATGATGATGATGATGATGATGATGTAATATAAGCATAATCAAATAGTTAAATGTAAAATAATATTTTAATATGATTTGATTTGTTGTTTAAAAATTAACAGTTATAATTATGAAATTAATGACTTTAAAAGAAGATTAAATCAGAGTATGTATAGAAATTATGAGATAATTTTTTAAGAACGACTTGATGAAAGTCTAGAGTCCTAAAGAGAATTGCTAGACTTTATGATAGTTTTCTCACCTAATTTAGGAAATTTATATAATCTTAAGAATCATGTGTGTATTTTCTTATGCCAACCATTCCTTCCTAAGGGGTGGATATGAATTACTCAAGCTTAAACACCCTTTGGCTCAAATTCAATTCCAATTTATAACTCGAATTTATTGGCTTATTGACAAAATAATATTGGTGTACACAATAATAGGTAAAAATATATTATTTTAATAATTGTTTAATGTAACTCAAATTAAGTCATGAGTTAAGTTTGAATCAAATTGAACCATCTATAAGCTCACAAGTTGAATCCAGTCAAATTCTCTTTTATTAAAATTTGATTTGATTTAAAAAAGGAATCAATCTTACTAACTCAAATTTGACTCAAATTCAAATTAAATAAATTTAAGTTAAATCAAATCGAGCTACGCTGACTTTGAAGACTAAGCTATCTTGATATAGATTTAGTCTTCTCCCCTCTGTCAATAATGCTTTTATTTAAAGGATGGAAGCTGACAATTTTACGATTGAAATTCAAAGTAAAATAATAACTTCATAATTAGTTACATACAAAAGGTAAGATAAAGATTCGAAATTAATAATGCAAGAATAAGAGATACAATACGCTTCGGGTAACAGTAGACAAATTGACTAAGTCAGCACATTTTCTACCAATGAAGAAGGATGCTACCTCTATCTAACTAGTTAGACCAATTGTATGTGAGGGAAATAGTTAGTCTGTATAGTGTATACAAGACAATAAGATGAGATAGTTATAATGGGTTTGTGTCAACATTTTGAAGGAGCTTACAAAGGTCGCAAGGTATTGGATTAACCTTCAATACAACATAACATCCCCCTAACAAATGGATAGATAGAGACAAATTTTGGCATGTTTGAAAACAAATTCTAGGGATTTGCTTTTGATCACCTTCTTTGGAGAGGTTTGATGGATATTTAGATGATTGTGCAAGTCTAAATTATAAATCTAATCATCGATGTTGTCTCACTTGTCTAAACCAATTATAACACCAATGTTTGGGATGTTGAGTAAATGTTATCATTCAATTGAAATCATGCTTTGTATTTTCCGTTATCTTATTAAGAGACAAATTCATTATGTCGAAGATGATTCTATAAGTCATCACTTTAATTTATCGAGTTTGTCTATCTAATTGACTGGTTAATGTGTTAATATATTGGATATTGAGTCGATAGTGTCATTGAAAGGCGAGAGAGATATTTAAGTGGTTTACCCACTATTAAGGTTCTTTAAAGTATTAAAAGAATTTGTGTGTATACAGAGAGAGAGAGATTGAATTCTTCAAAGTGTAAATTTTAAAAAATGTTTTTAATATGACCATTTTACATCTACATTTAAAAAACATAATAAGAAAATTTCAACCACGCTGTTAAACTTTGATCGATAGGGTTGATTTAGGGTCAATTAGTCTAATGATACCAGCCCAAAATATTTAAAAATTTAAAATGAGTTTTAGTCATATGCATTTATTATAATGTTAGCATGATAAATGGATTAATTTAAACTTATAATTGAATCATAATTTAGTATTATTTATTTGATTTATCATAAAAATAAATTAGTTTAATAGTTAAAATGATTTTTTGTTAATTTTTTTTTTGTTTTTAGACTCGTATAAATCCGTAAAAAAAAAAGAAAATAAGCTGGGAGCTAATATTTGGGATTAGGCTTATAATAGATTACAAGCATTGGTAGTCGGAATGACAAAGTTTCAAAATAATGTAGGCAAGAAAAAGAAATAGGCTGGCAGGAGAAGGGCCTACCCTGTTATTAAAAAGAATCGTGTCAAACTTTTTCTCAATCACCTTGGCATTCCACGTTGTAAAGACCAGGGCATTTCTTTTTTTTGATTAAACAATTCAACATAACAAGAAAATTTGACCTTTTTATTTTTACTTACATTTTTCGTATGAGTGTTTTTTTTTTTTTTTTTACATTTGGTTTTAAAGAATATTCTTCAAGGAACGCCTATCGACTTCATTATTTGAGAGTGGAGTGTAAATTTTTAAAGGCTTATTTTACAAGTGATATAAAAATATTAAATACATCTATTTGGAAGTGATTAAAAAAAAAAAATTTCATCTTATTTCCAGGGAAAAGACAAAAATCATGCCAGGCCATGTTAGGACGACGGAACTATTTCTGGTCTACTTGAAATCAAACCTCGTGTTTCAACATTCAAATTCAACAAATTAATATTTTTCTTAATGGAGTCGGTTAATAATTAATTAATACGAATGACCCCACTAATTAAATTCGTCCGACACTTGAGAAGTCATGCAGCAAGTAGCTAAACAGCCTTGACATTGGGAAGCTGGAAAAGTCCATATTGGATTGTTTAGAATAATAACTTGGCCATTGGTTTTCATATTCGGTCATTTCAATTAACTGGATATAGACATCAAGTTTTTCAGTATTCATGAACCAAAACTCGTGTGGCAGAAGCTGAATTTTACAGGTTCAACGCAACCAACCTAGTTTTCATTCTGGTCCAGTCCGTCGCCATGAATATCAACCTTTCATTCTCTTCTTTCTAAGAGTAGGTTTTTGACTTTTTAGGGTTTTAGAATCGTACCACTTTGAACTTTCTCTGGAATTTTACTTCGCTTTACAATTTCTATGGAAATGTATCTAGTTGAATCCTTTAATATGAACATACTTACAATGTATCTATATACATTTTTTTTTTGCTTTTAAAAAAGAAAAGGTGCTAGAAATCTTATGGGTATAGGTCTGCTAATGTAAATGTTCTTTTCACATCGATAATTTTGTTTAAAATTAAAAACAGTTTTAAATATAATATCAAACACATCACATAAATTTTAATTGCGCATTAATATTTGATTAATAGTTCTAGTTTAGAAAAATGTAAAATTCCATTCTAATACATAAATTCAAATACAGCCTTGCACATTACCGTAGCTTTTTTAAAAGAAAATTGTTTTCTCGTTCTTACATCAACACACATGCATTAATAAAATCTCTAAGAAATATATTAGGGTTTCTTTTATTTATAAATTATTATTTTTGAATAAAAAATATAAAAATTCCAGGGAAGATCTAATTAGAAAAATATAAAGATAGAGTATGTGATTTCTGATGAAGAGAGAGAATGATCTCATTTGTATGACCTCAGGGTCGCAATGCCGACCGTCCACCTAATGGAAAATAAATAAAAAGATGTTTGAGAGTATAGAAATTGACAAAGTAATTGACTATATAGACGTTGAGCACGTGGGATATTATATCAAATAGATGTTTTCCTTCCTTCTCTTGACTAGTCATCTCTTGATCATTGTTAAAAAAATTAAACTTTTTTTTTTTTCTAAAGTCTCTGTGCTCTTATTTAACTTGCATTGGAATACATAAACACCAGATATGTTAGAAATACGAGCATTCTTTCGAGTAAACTTCGCTTGCTTTTCTACTTAAAAAGTACTAAAAAAACTCTTTTCACAATATCCTCTTATATATATATATACTAGAAGATAATTTCATTGATCTCTCTCTCTCTCTCTCTCTATATATATATATATATTATTAGAGGATAATTTCATTGATCTATCTTAAGACATGATGGAAACTAAGGAAAAAAACTATAAAGTTATAGTAATATATGAAGTTTTGTTTGATTTATAATTATTGTAAAAGAAGAATGTGAAAGGGTTAACGCAATTTTGTGTAACTGACAATTAATAATTTTCTTTTGTACATTATACTGTGTTGTTTTAGGTGATTGTATAAAAGGAGTTAAAAAATTTTAATGTTCTTCCTTCTACGAAGCAGATGCGGCGGTGGATTAAAGCAAGATGCGTTTCACACCAAACAATGGCTTCTTCATGCCAACACTCTTGTTATTTTTCAAGATTAAAGTCACCCAATTTCCTGTTGACTAAATATCTAATTTCTTTTGAGCACAATTTCAAATGGGATTTAAATATGCTAAATTTTGGACGACCAACAAGTTTAAGTATAATTTAAATACATCATATCAATTAAATTAAAATATGCTAACTTTACACAAACACAGACTGATCGATTTTGTGCAAAACCTAAAAAAAAAAAAAAAAAAAAACCCCCTTAAGTGATTTTCTTGTGTCAAAGAATTTTGAATGTCGACATAACTTATTAGAGAAATGTACTAAAGAGAGAAAATCAACAAAAGAAACTGAAAAATATAAAGAACATGCACATATAAAATAAAATTACATTTAAAATCTGTCTGTGCACAAGATGAAAGATGTAACGTGAAAAATGCTTCAAAACGTGGGCATAATAATACATAAAGAAATAAATGAAATACATGGACAAAGATGGCAGCTGGGGTATTAATTAATCAGTCATCTTCATATTCTTGGAACTAGCCCCATCTTTCTTAACTTTTTTTGTTGTGCTTGACTTTGACAAGTTTACAAAGATTTTCAAACCAGAGTATCCGACATGTTACCCACTTTGCTGAAGCTTGTAACATATAAATACTAGTACCTATTTCCATTATTTTATAATATTTTTTCTGTATCCAACTTTTATTTAAGCACATGCCACCTCTTTGTTGACGTAGTTATCTTCAAAATTTCCCCTTCTCTCTGTCTCTATTTCTACCTTGTTTCCTCCCCGCAACTGCATCTTTTAGCCATATATAACTTATTTTCACAAGGGAAATATCAAAAACCAAAGTCATGGAGTCTTTTTCATTGGTTGATACTTCGTTGGATCTCAATACTAAGCCTTTGAAATTATTCAACGATGAACTTCACCAGCCGCCGCCGCAGTCGCCGAAGAAGAAAGAGTTGCCAAGCAATTTTTCTGGGTTGGGAACAAAGATTTCTGTGAAAGAAGAGGTAAGTTCAATATGTACATAAAATCTCTTTTAATTTGTTAAAATGGAGGGTCTAGATATTAAGCAAGAAGATTTTGTGTGTGTGTGTGTGTGTTATAATTAGCAGACTGGAGCTTTAGTTGAGGAATTGAACCGGGTGAGTCAAGAAAACAAGAAGTTGACTGAAATGCTAACAGTGACGTGTGAGAACTACAATGCTTTGCGGAGCCAATTGATGGATTATATGAACAAACACCCCCAGAAGGAGATTAGTTCTTCAGAAAAAAGGAAATTTGAAGGCAACAAAAACAAAAACAACAACTACAATAATAATAATGGAACTATTGGTAATTCTGAAAGCAGTTCAACCGATGAAGAATCCTGCAAGAAACCAAGAGAAGAAACCATCAAGCCTAAGATTTCCAGAGTCCATTACAGGACTGATGCCTCCGATACCGGCCTTGTAAGTCCAAAAACCATCCATATTTTGCATAAAATATTGATAAAATTTCCGCCAAATTTAGACTAAAAGTGCTTGTCACTGCATGATGGAGAAAAAGTACAATAAATGCTACAATTGTTTTGGTAGTGCGTTCATGTGATTGATCAAAATTTGAATGCTTTACAGGTGGTGAAAGATGGATATCAGTGGAGAAAATATGGTCAAAAGGTCACCAGAGATAACCCTTCTCCCAGAGCTTATTTCAAATGCTCTTTTGCTCCAAGCTGCCCTGTAAAAAAGAAGGTACTTACTAGCTAGCCAAAATGTCATCCTCTTTCATTATTAAAGACACAATTGTGATTTTATTTACTGAATGATATCTGGTAAAAATTTTCAGGTTCAGAGAAGTGTTGAAGATCAATCTGTCTTGGTGGCAACTTATGAAGGAGAGCATAACCATCCACACCCTTCACATATAGACTCGACATCGGGGTCAAGCCGCGGCATGAAAACGGTGGGTTCAGTCCCTTTGACGGCCTCCCATGGCTCGGCCATCCCATTTGATCGGACAAAATCGAAGTCAAGTGGTAATGACAGAGTGTTGAAGCCGAGAATTGATCAAGAACCAGAAATGAAGCAGTTTTTGGTGGAGCAGATGGCGTCTACGTTGACAAAAGATCCCAATTTCACAACAGCTCTGGCGGCTGCAATTTCAGGAAGAACGTTACAACATAATTCAACTGAGAAATGGTGAAAACAATTCAGTCAGTGTAGAAGTAGAGTTGAATTTTATGCATTTCAAATTAGTTGTTAGAGTGTTTTGAGATTCAGAAAAGACTTGGTAATTTGTAAATATAAACATAGGAAAGGAAAGAAATTTCCAGTAGTAGTTTTGATGTTCAATTGAGATTACTTGAGGAAGTAAGAGCTTTTCTTCCGTAAAGAAATATATTTTTCATAATTAAAATTTCTGTGGCCTTTACCAGAATTTTGACTTGTCAATAAATTTTGGCTTGACTTTAATCAAAAATTTCAAATCATAAGAAAGGTCGGATTTGAGGTTAACAGTTTATTAAATGAATATGTATAGGGAAAATATTTGTGAGAAGTAAACCATGGAAAATTTGACGTACAATATCATGAGATATTAGTTCTGATCGTACACCCGAGTTAATAATTATATCAAGAAAACACTATAATTTATTCATGAAATTTTACTGATACTAGGAACTTTGTAGCCCATTGTTTTGCAGAATTTCTTAATATATGAACATTACCATGTTTTTTTTTTTAATTAATATTGTTTAGCTTTGTTTGAGACGTTGGTATGAGTTAAATTTCAAAATTCATCTTCTTTTCTAATTGATTTTTATATATCATTGTTTAAGATGTTGGTATTTAAATCTCTAAGGATATTTTTGGTAAAACACTATTAACGAGAGTTATAAAATTTATAAAAAGTACTTTATGTGTTCTTAAGGTTTCTGATGAGGATTAAGAGTTTTCCCTTACCTCTATAGAGTCATTTATCTCTATAGAATAAAATGAGTAACAAATAGATAAACAACTAAGTATTTTTAGTATAAACATAATTATAAAATTTTATTCATATTTTAATTCTATAAGAAATAAGATAATTACGTTGATTATATGATCTTAATTTGATACCAAATGATAGTCTTTCATGAGATAAAAGAAGAAGATGATATTATAGATATTGAAGAGTTAAACTATTAAGTGAAGTGTTAAACTATTAAGTGAAGTTCATTTTATTATCTTTGAGAGAAGAAACCTAATTTGTAAGTAGATGACATGTTTAGACTCTGATTGAATAGTTTATCATTTGCCAGTTTTTTTTTGGTGTGGTTTTTGTTAAGTTGAATCAAGGTCATACAACAACTATCCTTAGTTTTTTTGAGTGTGAGTAGGACACTAAAAACTATTCACCTTTTGGCATATATAGACGACATATGTATCTAGGTAGGCTTCTAGGATCTTGCTTGATGTGATCTCTTGTCGTGGCTCTCAAGTGTAGGAGTACCTCGTGTTATTGTATGTCACATATATCTAGTCGATTAAAAATGATCATAGGAAAGTAGTCGTTGTAGTGGATAAATGGAGTAGGATTCCTCCTCGAATTTGTTACTTGCAATTTCTTGAGGTCTTCATGTTGGTTCCCATTGGTTTTTCTTTTTGACTTGTTCTTGCTTGTTGTAAGGATGCTAGTCAAAACATTCATGTCAAATTTTCTAACCCTAATGGAAAAGGGTGCATGGTACACTAATGGGGAGTATAAAGATTCTTTACTCTCACTGTCTAGTTTATCATCTTAGGCTATAATGATATTAAAAGTTTATTTAAATTATTCAATGCAGTAACATTAAGGTGTATTTAACCACCTTATCTAAAGAGATCTGACAGGTATTTAGGTGGCCAACGCTGATAGGATCTCTACGTTTGACAATCAAGGTTACCTAACTCATCAAAATCAATTATATAAGTTTCATACATGTGAGACTTAAGCAGGTAGTATTTTCCCTATCAAGAGACATCCTTTTGAGATATGATATGAGTCACCACTCTAGTCATCAGGCTTGGCAATTGATTTGAGGTTGTCTTTCCTTTTAAAGTTAACTAAAGCATAACATATAATAACATTAAGTTGACATATTTTCTTCACACTTGGAGATGGTGTCCACTTGATGCCAATATGAATCTCTTACTTGGGAACTAGATGCATAAAGGTGCCCTTTATGCATCTAAGGATGGTACCCACAAGTTGTTGCTCTATCATCAAGCCTAACAACAAGGGTTACTTTTCCCTTCGAGTTCAATTAAAGCATCAACACTTAATAGCATTGAACAAATAATATTTCATTGACAAGAGGTGGCCTTTATGCATTTAGGGATGGTATTTGCTGAGTTACAAAGAAGCCCAATGAATATTTAAGTAGTCACACAATTAAGTTTGACTTATGGGTTTGAAGATCAAGATTGTTTTGTTTATTAAAGCTAGTTATGACATTGACATACAAAAGCGTTTAGTAGATATCCTTGATAAGAGTCATGTTCTAAACATCGAGAGGTAGTATTCACTAATTATCACTTTGAAGTTCGGGTTCAATGACTTGAGCTACCTCACTTGTTATAGTTGAATAAAAGGTCATTATGCGGTGGAGGTGAACAAACAATTTTTGCTTGACAGAAGTCCTACTTTATGCATTGAGAAATGTTCTATTAAGGTGCATGCAACCGCCTTCAAAGAATAGAAACGATTTTTTTAGACCAAACCTTGGGTGATAAAAGATAATTAACTCCTTTAATAATAATATTTATTATTTTATTTTGATGATTATTTTAAGTTAACGATTAAAGCAAATAATGATTATGACGATTCTTAGTCAATGATATATCATACTTCTAAATAGTTTGATTTTGTATAGTCATGGTTATGGATCGTAGCCTTCACAAATTTTTAAATATCATAACATCTACATCCATATCTATAAAGAGAGCAGGAGAGGAAAGGAAGTAGGCTTCACTTATCCACCAACCTCGTTCCACACGCTCTCCCAACCATGACAACATCCACCTGCCAAATAACCAACAATCTTAGACAACAAACTCAAACTCAAATTCTAATTCAATGGCAGCAGCGACTTCATTATTATCCAAATCCACTACTTCCCCAGTGTCACTTCCCTCAACACATTTCACCAAGCCTTAACTGTTTACTGACGATCCTAGGCAGCCTGACAATCCTGACAACCCTTATGGCTTCTTGAAGTTCCCAATGGGATTCAATGTTTAGATTGCCTCTTTGCCTTTGAAAATAAGAGGAGATGTTAGAAGATGTAGCCAAGGTATCCTAGAGTTCAGGTGGATGTAAATGCATCAGCCAGGGGGAAACAAACAAGGGGGGCTGATGTTTTTGATCCTGATGATGATTGGCCTGATCCTGCTGAGTACACTGACTTTATGGGAGTAATTAAGGCGTATGCTTTTGCATAATTGCATCCTAAACGAAATCAAATGACATTTTGTTATAATGAAATCTCAAACTAGCAACTAGAATCTGTTCACAATGTGCATATAACTTACAGGGGCTATCATTTTTGCATTGAATTGCTGTGCACATTCGCAGAGTAGGTACTATCACATAATCTTACGACCAAATTGGCGGTACTTGGCCATGGAGCATTCTTGCTTATGTCAAATGCTCGAGATCAAGTTAGTTATATTTACCCGAGCAGGAGCGGGGTTGCTTCTGTCTGAAACTTATACTGCAGAGTATGAGTCTTTCACAAGGGAGCTAAATCATGTAAGTTCTGAGATATTAATTGACAAAAGAAAGCGTTGTGTAATTTTTGATTGATATTTCTATTGAAAGGTTTTAGTTTCCGAATTCGGTTGCTCCGCCGGGATACCATTTCGCAGCGTGCCGGGGACACCGGTACACCCACTGAGAGTATTACATTCAAGGAAACTGAAGGAGTTTGTAGCAGAAAAAGTATAAGAATGCAGGTGTAGAGAAAGAAAAATATATTGTGATTCATGGAATCGAGTCAGATTCAAAGGCCTCAATGCATTCCAGAGGAGACACTGATAGCTTGCGCCCACTTGAAAAATGGGCTGAAATAGCGGAAAGGATTGGGTACACAATTTGTTCATTTGCTTTTCCCTCGAGGGATTATTATCATCAGTTAAAAGGCAACTGAATTTCGGATGTATCATGAAACAGGGGAGTTACACCACTTCTCGTAATTCCGCATGAGAAAGAAAGGGAAAATGTGGAAAAAATGTTGCAGCAGCTTCTGTGTTTCGTTTTTACTGTTTAAAAAGTTAGACATCATCGTTTCGAATTTAGCACGTCAATTTGACATACTAAGAATTGTCAGAAACCTCCCCCCTAGGTTCATAATTTATTACAAGGTTCTTATATATATATATATATAAGTATTGTTGCAAGTTTGTTTTTCTACGCTAAGAATCAAAGAAGTTTGATTAACATTTCAAAGGACTTTGAAAGAGAGTTATAACCCTTTCCTTCTCTTTCTCGCCATTCTTTGGCAGCACTGCATTGTTTCGTTCTGAGCAGAAGGGAAGAATATTGATTCCCAGTGAAGAAGGGAAGTGCAATATTGTTTCATCAAAGGCAGGAATATTAGCAGATATTGAAGTTCAGGATGCGATAAATGCAATGCAAAATTCTACAGAACCTCTAGCTCCAGCCTGAACAAAGAGAATTGTTTTTCATTCATCTCATTATTGTTTTCTGTCTCCTTACTTTCAACCGTATGTTGAAATTAAAAGTGTCAAAGTGAATTAGTACGTAAACTTTCACCCATAGAAGTTACTCTGCATGTAAAGGAGAAAGAACAATAAGCCAAATTTGCAGATTGTTAAAAGATAAGTGGAACCAAAATCAAAATTTCTCGTATTTTGTAACCACTTCTCCACTGTCAAGATATTATCTATAGATTAAATCTTAAGTTCGAATTAAGAGTAACGTGCATAAATAAACAATATCTTTATAGTGAACCGGATTGTTAAACTTGCAATGGATTATGTCCAACTTTGCATCTTAACAGTGGTCCAAATGATTACAACTTCAACTGAAACTTTTCTATCTTTTAATTGTCACATTTCTATAAATGTTGATTTAGATGGCAATGGCAAAAAGAAAATTTACGACAAATTTTGAAAATAAATCACCAGAACTGTATTAGAGCAAGAATGATTAAATAGTATCATCCTAGGAAAAAATGTATAGTCTAGTGTTCCAACATTCTTCTAAATGGTAAATCTTAAAAAGAAAAAATGTGCATAATTCAGAAGTGGGTCATAAAGAATGTGCCTATGTCTTTGCAGATAACCAACTAATAGAGAAAAATGTCTACTGAAGTAACACTCAAAGATCAAGAACTACTCTACTTGAAGCAAAAGCACAGGAAGAGAACTCTGGGACAATCTTTTCCGCAATTATTTCTTTCAAATCACTAGTCAGTCTACTGCAGCTCTTCAATTATCAGAGTGGCTTTGCACGAGTAGCTGGGTCTTCCTTTGACTCCAGATGTATCATGAACACATAGCCTAGAATCCACAAAAGAATGTATTGAAAAGGGACCCACGATATACATGCTAGAAGACTTAAAATGCTCCCTACGTATTGAGGATCTTTCACGAAGCCAAAAGGAAACTCTGTCACCCATGGAATGTTCTTTCCAAAGCGCACACCATAGTAAGTGCCTGATTCACCAAGTAACTGATATACCCTGTATGTAACCATTTTAGTGCGAAAGCAAATAGAGAGCTGAAGAAAATAAAAAATAGGACATCATCACAAAAGGTCCTATGGAACAAAATATACATCATGCAATTGTGCTTTGCTGAAGTTGCAAGTAAGAAAACAGAAATCTGTTCCACTAAGTTACTTCATTAAGATGAATAACAGTAGTTTCAGCAAAATATTTGATTATACAGGCAATCATTTTGCAGGATTACAGTAATTTCCCCAGTGTGAGATAGGTATTACCATCTGCATTAGTTGTTTGAACAAGATATATCATATCTATTATTTGCTAATGGGTAATTTTCAAGTTTTCCACTAATAATCCAGGCAATCTTATGCACCAGATACTACTTCTGATGAATCCTGATTTATAACAGATCTCCATGTTGTATTTAGAAATCCAGGAAAAGATTAGATTGGCATCCTTATTTAACTTTTTCCACTCGCATTTGCTTCTCCAACTGGGTAGAAGCTCAGTTTTAAGAGTGTTTGGGGCTTGTAAATAAAAAACAACAATGCTTAAAGGTTAAAAATGTTTTGGATCCTAGGTTGGCAACTAGATATATATCGATTTTACGATGAGAATTTTAAAGCTGTTGAAGATCAAGGAAGATACATGTACGGTGAAAGAGGGCAGAAATCGCCAAGCTACACAAAGCATAGGCATCCCACTGCAGAGATGATGCATCTTTCAAGCAGACAAAGTTTTTCAACGCATTACTCCTATAAGCATATAACTAGCCCAAATTACAAATCCAGCGAAAATGTGGAGGAAAAAGCAATATATATTTTGATTAATAAACACACGAACAAAACAAAAGCCATATGTCAACAAATCCAACCAACCTTATTGTAAGCTTGGAATTAAAATGAACAAATCAATGGGCATTTTTTCCCTTCAAAATTTACTGCATGCTATCATCTTGCTACAAACTTAAGCAATTCGGATCTTTTAAAACAACCACTTAAAAAGATAAAATTTTATGAATAAAAATCTGACCTGAAGTTGAGGAACTGGCCAAAGAGAAAAAGGGGATAAAAGTACAGAGGAGGAGGCCATAAAAGGGAGGAAACAGAATACAGAGAAATAAACTGCCAGAGCTTCAAGAAATGAGAGACATAAGCCATTAGTTTTGAAGGGTCTTGTCCTTTCCCACACAAGTTTACCCATGATTGTGGAGATGTCCACAGCCAATAGTAGAATGGAAATGGCGATAACACTCCTATGGCTGCCACTATCTCCATTTTTTCTCAGCCCGTATTTTCTTTCTTTTTCGCACGGATTTTCTTGAGAAAATTCCACACGCACTCTTTTCTCGACTAGTTTGGAAAATAGGTATATCTGAGCTCAGATGGGCCGGGCTTTAAACTTGGTAGGCCCATAAAAAAATTTTCTACTCTTAATGGGCCACAATAAAAGAATTTTAAATTAATAGATGAATTGGGTGAATCTTTTTTTTTTTTTTTTTTTTTGTATTTAAACTTTCAATCTTTTTGATCTAATGGGATCAAGTGCAATCACATTATACAGGAGTAAACTTTAGATCCAATAATCAATTCTATAATTATTGTATCAGATAAATAAAAAATTTAATGTTAATATATGATGAAAAAAAACTTGAATCTATAATTTAATTTAATACATAAAAACCTACTAAATTATTCCTTAGAAACATCTTGAAGCCACTTTAACAGGAAGCACCATTATAAAAGAAAACATGATGCCAAATGGTGACACGTAGAGGACAAGTGAATTTCAACTCATAGCATAAAATTGACATTTGGTAGGACCAAGACTTATCCAAAAATCCCAATTTCCAATGCATTATGACATGTGTCCTTTCATTCAAGACTTTGTTCCTAAATTTTGTACTATGAATCTAGCAATTATATGTTGGATAGACTTTTGCCAAATGGGTATTGCTGCTTTTGAGGGATGGATGTTCCTTCAATTCTTTGTTATAAATGGGTAGAGAATTATCTCCATGGAAAATGATCTCAAGATCAAGATATACATCACTTTACTAGAACCAAAATTTTGGTACTTCTTTTGAGATTATTGGATTGGACTATACCTCTACCTGTTTCGATGAATTGAACTTCTATAACAAGCAGGAAAGAAATAATTTGCATTTTGTGAAACATGTAATTCCTTTTTGGCAAAGAAGAATTGCATTTCTGTAAGTAATGTCGGTACATTGAACACAAAAACTTATTTTTTTAATTTTAAACTTTTATGACGTCCAGTATGAGTTTATTTTTTTTAAAAAATATTATAAACACTTTAAATAACATAATTTATTACTTATGTTTCATAATATTAAATTATATCAGGTGTATTTTACGAATATTATCTTAAGTAGCGTTGGGGGATAGACATTTCGGTGATCGAAAGAAAATTTAAAGTGAACTTTATGGTTTGCTTACTCCAGACTTTCTTTGATCTCCTTTTACGATCTATCCAAAAAATTTTTTACCGAAACTTATTAGAAGAAGAGTTGGTTTAGTTACAAAAATAATAGTTTTGTTATGTTAAGTTTTTTTTTTTTTAATACTAAATTATTGAATTGAAATATAACACACAAAAAAAAGTACATAAAATTAAAATTTTATCTCACGTAAAAAAACAATTACATGATACTAAAAGTAAAATATTTTTAGTATAATTTGACCTATTATTGGATAGTTTATTATTTTTTTATGGTTATATTATTGATATAGTTTTATAATCTAACAAAGTATATGCAAAAGCTACTATTGATCAAATACCTTTCACTTTTGCACAATAATTATTTTTTAAGGTAAAATATTAGGTTATATATAATTATATTATTAAATGTAATTGATTCCTATTCTAATGAGTGATGTAATTACTTCATGATATTATAAGAAATCTAGATTTTGTATTCTAATTTTGTTTCCTACTAAAATATTATAATTGACTATGATTTTAATTTTGTAGAAAATGTTTTATTTTTCTATTATTAGGGTTCAAAATAGAATATGAATGTGCTTACGTGACAATAAGAATTTGAATTAGTCACATTAAAAAAATCGTAGGGTAAAGGAAATCTACCGATTTTTATTCTTTCTCTTTTTTTTTTTAATAGAAGTCTTTTACAAAACTTTTGGTACATCTAACATACAAGTGATGTGGTTTCAAATAACTTATTATTTCTTTAATGTAAATTTCCTAAGATTAACCAAGTAAAAAGCTTAACTCATCAACCTGCACACCATAGACATGGTGATAGGCATGGTTTTACCATCTCCACCAATAATTGGTTATGTTGGATCATCATAATTAATCATATCTCTGATTGTGAAATAAGCACATAATAATCATAGTATTATTAGTAATCTCGGCTTATGAAATGCAATGGTTGTGACCATGATCTTATCCATTTAAGAAAATCATCCTCCCCTTATGCAACTATTGGCTACTTGACAACAAAAATGTGATGAACTATTTCCCACTTCCCACTGTCACATTATAGGACTAGGAAAAGCAGTCCACTCAACTGCTCAAGCTTCCACATGAATCAGCTCTTCCAACCACCTATATATATATTTCCATAGTTGAAACCAGGAGAAACACAAACTCCAAAATCTCATATAAATTCCTATCATGTCAATGAAGGTTGTTTCAGTTGAGATTTCACCGGAACTGAGCAGGGAAGGGAAGAAGTGTTTGGTCGTTGTGAGAGAGTATGATGAGAAAAATGATAAGGTGGCAGTGGAGGAGATAGAGAGACGCTGTGAAATCGGTCATAGAGGCAAGCCTACTCTTGTCACCGACCTTATGGGTGATCCTGCTTGTCGAGTTCGCCATTTCCCTTCCCACATCGTCCTGGTAAAGACATACGTAGTCTTATTAGGAGTCACACAAAAGATTTTTCCGTCGTGAGTTCTTCTCAGAGCATGTAATCACATGTTAAGTTGAATTATTTATTTGATGATGTTTGCGTTGCTTAATTTACAGGTTGCTGAGTATGGAGAAGAGAAAGAAATTGTGGGAGTTATAAGAGGCTGTGTGAAAACAGTGACAAGAGGAGCTTCAGGATATGTAAAACTGGGTTATCTTCTGGGACTCAGGGTCTCCCCAACTCACAGGTTTTAATTCATTAATTTCTTCAACAGTTACAGAATATAAATGTGCATGGTAGATATATCTATATTTTTCCATTTATGATAGAAGATAGAAGATAGAAGAAGAAACAAAGTGTCTTTTCCATTGTTTCTTTCCCAAAGAGAGAGATTTATTAAATATGCATAGGCATTGATTTTTCACCATCCCATTTGAACTCCTACAAAGTACCAACCCAGGAAAAAAAAAAGAGAGGGATTAGATTCCGCAATAAAGAGAAGAAATTGTTCCTTATATCATGGACAGAAGCAAAAGCCAGCTAGCGTAGCCTCTCTCCCTTGACACTTGTTTTATATCCACTAACTTTACCTTTCTTCTCCATTTTGTAGGCTCCATGTCTCCCTTGTTTGTTAATTTCTTTCTCCTTTGCTGGGCGGTCCAATAATCTTGCTTTAAAATTTTAGATTAATTTCTTAATTATAGTTAGATATGACACTATCTAAATAAGAGAGCCCACCATGGATGTGACTATGATCAAGAATCTTCTAAAATGTTGCCTACTTTTGTCCAAACGCATTGAACCCCACTTCATAAGGTCCCCAACATTCTTAATTTAATTATGTGTTGTCACCATCTATGCTCAATTCCTGGACATTGTCATTGTAATAGTCACCATCTGTTTAATATAATGCAGGCGGCTCAATATAGGCACAAAACTTGTCCATAAACTTGAAGAATGGTGCAAACAAAATGGTGCTCAATTTTCATACATGGCCACAGATTGTACCAATGAGCCTTCGGTCAATTTATTTACCAAAAAATGTTCATACATCAAGTTTCGTGCACCGACCATTTTGATTCAACCAATTCACGCTCATCGCAAGTCGATATGTTCGAGTATATCCATCATCCGATTACCCAACGTACTAGCTGAATTGGTGTATGGTCGAGTTTTTGCAAACTCAGAGTTTTTTCCCAAAGATGTTGACTTGATTTTGTCTAGCAAACTTAATTTGGGTACCTATATGGCCATGCCCAACAAATTTCTCCCTAAATGGGATTTGAGCAGCGGCATTCTTCCACCGAATTATGCAATTTTAAGTGTGTGGAATACAAAAGAAGTTTTCAAATTGCAAGTGAAGGGAGTGTCGCCATTGGCATATGCTTGGGGTATGGGCTCAAGATTGCTTGATGCTTGCATTCCATGGCTGAGGCTGCCTTCATTTCCGGATGTTTTTCGGAAATTCGGGTTGTATTTCTTGTTTGGGCTGCATATGGAAGGCAAACATGGGCAGAGCCTGATGAAATCTTTGTGTGCTTTTGCTCACAATATGGGGCGAGATGATGGGGAATGTGGGGCCGTGGTGGCTGAAGTAGGCCCGACAGACCCAGTCCGAGAGGCCATTCCTCATTGGAGGAAATTTTCTTGGGCTGATTTGTGGTGCATTAAGAAACTTAAAGATGAGATGGATGGCCCTGATGAAAATTCTGCACCGTCCGATTGGATGAAATCACGATCATCTTCCTCGGTTATTTTTGTTGACCCCCGTGACTTTTGATAATTAACATAATATTTGTACACACACACACTGTCCAATTGCAAGTTTTAACTATATAAAAGAAAATTTAATCTTCAGTTATTATGACAATTTCTTATTTATTTTCGTTATTAATAATAATTATAAATGCATTATAATATCTAAACTTTAATAATATGATAAACACATTAATTTACACTCTTACAAATATATATTTATAATTTCAAAATTCAAAACCTAAAGAATCTCTATCTAGTTAGACATCATTTTTAAAACAAAAATTCTAGCTTCTCAATCTTTATTATATGATAGGTGATAATATCAAAATTAATTTAAGGTAATGACTTTTCTTTGATCGATTGATTAAATGTTTTGTTTTATTGAATTAGTCTCTATTTTATTTTTTTGAATGTTGTGTTATTATATGAATATATGCTGAAATAGATACCAAATATGATCTATATAAAATATAACCAAAACATTTAATTGCTTGCTAAAGTCCTTTGTTTAAGGTTTCTAAGATGGCTATGTTTGAATATTGTATTGTATTGTTATGTAAATTTGTGTTATAATGAATATCAAATACAGTTTGTAAAAACCCTAAATGAAGCTTACATGTCTTCCCAAAGCTTGGATTTGCTTGGAAACAACTGCCACATTTAGTGCTTTGGCCTATATTTTGGCTATTTTACTTGAACATTGTGCTAATACAATGTTATGTAAATAATAGCTAGATTGCCAGATGAATTATTGACTCTAGAGAGTTTATATTATCCAATGATCATCATCAACCTTTTCCATTTTGATTTATTTTTTAAGATTACAAAGGTTATCTTAATTGATGATGAGTTAAAGTTATTCAAAAATAGGTGTATAAATCCATTTTGTTTCTCTATAAAATTATGTGAAAATATTATTATAAGGAAGATAAAAATAAACGACTTGAACAATGAGTCTTGATTCAACCTGAGATTTGAAAATATTGATAAGTCGTGTCAAAAGTTGTAGGGCAGATGACATAATTTTTTATTTAAAAATCAAATATATTATAAACAATTATTTAGTTTGGTTTTGAATAATATTCTGAACTACGATAAAATCACATATCCGTTATTTATATTTGTATAAATGTACTATTAGGGGGATCAATGGTTATATAGATGAAACATTTTTATTTATTAAGTATTTGCTTACACTATTTTAGAAACATAATGTATTTTTAGGCATAGCCCTAACACTCACTACACATGTTGTAACCTAACATTTCTACCTTTTTTCTTGTTTAACACAAAGGTTTATATGATGCTTAAGGCTAGCTTCACTCTATCTAGGGATATCGTATCTCTTCAACTTTGTTGACTTGGATCTATCTCCATCTTTTTAATTTCCTCCATTAATAGGTTCGACTTTCAATCATATAAAATTTTGTGGAAATGATCGTACAAATTATCATCACTAGTGAAATAATAATAACTAGTTTTCTGGCATTGATTTCTAAATGCAACACTAGTGAAATCAGCATTCTACAGTAAGCAGTAATTTTCAGTTAGATTCAAAGGCCTAAATGGCATATTTAAGTTACTTACAATAAAAGCTGTGTCACAGAACAAACCCACTTGAGATAAATAATAAGATCTCGACATTACTTCATTGATGCCCTGGCAAAGTTTGAAAATATGGTGGATTCATCTTGTATGAGAGTTTTAGGGTTTCCTTCTTCAACCTACACAGCAGAAAGAATATTTAACTCTCATGCAATTTCATGGGGCAATTTTATAATACTTGGACTATTAAGGAAATTTTCATCCTTCAGAGCAGGTTTCAAAAGAGGCCAGTTATTGGACTATCATGCTGTACTCGGTTTCCAAATAGGCATTTCATATGGTAAAGCAACCTAATTGGAATTATCCATCGATCTTCCATATGGTAGAGGAACTCATAATCCATTAATTGTCCTATTCAAAATCTCACAATAAACTAATATACTATTCAACAAGGAGCGAAAAATGCTATATTTCAAGAAAATTTGTAAAAAAAAAACAAAAGAATCACCTATTTCACCTAGATTATATTATAGGCATCAACATATCCACAAAACCATTGCAGTGAAAGAAGCATACCAGGTTTCCATGATCAAGAATGAGGATCTTGTCCATATTCAGAACTGTCGAAATGCGGTGAGCAACCGTGATAACTGTCATGCCTCTACATTCACTGGATACTGCATTTTGTAGGATTGAAGCTGTTTGAGTATCAACATTAGCTGTGCATTCATCCAAACAGAGTACCTGAAATTTTCAATAGCATGAGTACTCTGTCTCGCTCTATTTAATGGATACACAAACATATAAGCATTTTCCCCTGGAAACTAGTTCCCAAAGCCAATTTAGCCAGCATGTTTGTCAAATGTCTTTGAAACTCATAATGAATCATGGTACATGCAACTGCACTTCCAAAAAATTACATATACAACAAAGCTCTGTTTTTCCATTCATTTCTTCTTTTCATCTATAATCAATTTCTTGTTGTGGTATTTTTGCAAAAAGCACAAGCGAAATTACGGTCCAATGAAAACAAAGAGGATTAAAGGAATACAAAACAAGATATAAGCTTAATCAAGGGGATTAAATACCATCCAAGTGGTGAAATAGATGACTGAGCAGTAAGCACCGTTAAAATGGTTCGGGTGAATTCAAAAAAAAAAAACAACGCCAGACTTGGAAATAGATAGCTTGCTGCAAATAGAAGGTCCTAACAGAGGAAAAGAGATGTCAAACATGCTCAAAAGGCAGGTCTTAATTTGGTTGCAACTCTTTTAGTTGGAAAAAACAGTGAAAATGTAATTTTCAGGTGAATAATCATCTACTTTAACAAGCATAAAGATCATTTTCATATCAGCAAAAATGTAGGAAACGTTTGCTGAATAACAAGTTAGAAAGGTTTCTTTTGCACATTTGCCAAACTACATCTTATAAAAACTTATTTTTATCTTTGAAAGAGTTTGAATCAGTTCAAGATGTTGCAATAAAAATATCCCTCTTTTACCTTTGATGATTTGAGAAGAGCACGTGCAAGACAAAGAAGCTGCCTTTGTCCAACAGAAAACGATATCCCAGATTCCTTCACATGAATATCCAGTCCACCAGCTGCTTCAATTTCCTCCTTAACATGGCATTTCTCCAAAATATTCCAAATTTTCCCGTCATTAAACATCTGCAGTGGATCTAGGTTGTCCCTAGAAAATAAGGCAGCATATACATATGTTTGAGATATGTTGTTCAAATAATTTTAAGCTGTAGCATCAATATCTTCTTTATAACCAAAGAAAGCCTATCCAAATTACACGAAGTAAATGAAACAATTACATATAATTTTGTACCTTAATGATCCCTGAAATAAGAAGGGGCTCTGAGGTACAATGGAAAAATGTGCACGAAGATCTCTCAAAGGAGCATCAATTATGTTAAGTCCATCAACTAGAATCCGCCCGCCACATATTGGGATGAGGCGGAAAAGGGCATTCAAGACACTAGATTTTCCAGCACCTGTTCTTCCAATAATTCCAACCTAATTGAATACAAATGTACAATGAGAAGCACTAACCATTGAGACCTTTAATTTCAAACAGAAATCATATAAACGAATGCAAACTGTGCAGTAGTGTATATCAGGCTTTATATGTGTCCTGACCTGTGTTCCTCCCTCTATAGTGAATGTGACATCACGCAGTGCAGCTGGTAAAGAAGGCTTATATCTCATAGTAACATTCTGAAACTCAATCAATCCATGAAATGGCCAATCTGTATTCAGAGGCTGGTGTCCACCGTGCTCTTCTTGAGATACATCCATATACTGTCAACAGAATAAGCATACATATATGTAATCAGATTGTAAGCAAACATATAAGAAGTTGATATCTCAGTACCTCAAGAACTCTCTCAACTGAAACCATTTCCTTCTCTGTTTCAGTAAAACTTGTCAAGAAACTCCCCAACAAAGAAACAATTGGTGCTGCATATGAGAGCGCCAATCCTACCTGTTAAGTAAAATAACAGATAAAGTAGTATAATTGATTTAACAAATTACACTGTTATGAAATAATACAAGCAGTATGCATATCTCAATATGAGGACAGAAACATGTTAAAAATTAAAGTGACGAGGACAAAGAAGATACCAGCCCTGGGCTACCGAAACTGATAGGCAAATTGCCCCGAGATCCAATAACAGCCATTGTTGCAACAAACAAGATGATAAATGCTGCCAACAACTGAAAGAAGACCACTAATCACTAAAAAATCACAGCAGATTACATATATAATCATACTTTATCAAATGCATTTAAAGTAGAAGGTCCACAATGTCATTGTCACATTGCAATAATCCTTCATATTTATTAACATCAAATGTCAGAACACAGAGTTTCCATATCTTTTTGGATACTTCTCGCTTTACTATAGACATAAACATTTCAGTTCCGCATTATACCTGAAGGCGCAAGGAAAGCCATAAACTAGCTGTCAACTCTGAGAAAGAAGTTTGCTGATACAAGGCCACATGCTCATTGAATTTGGCAAAGAAGTAGTCCTGTCCACCACTTATATTTCCGTTAGTACCACACACGACTTCTATAGCTTTGGAAGCATTTAAAAAAATAATCAAATCAGTACAAAAATTTCACCATAAAAATGTTGAATTAAGACTTAACTATGATAAATCATGCAAGGTTTTTGTTAAAAACCCAGCAACCAAGAATAACAGCATCACACAATAACAAAATGCAAATGAAAATATTGATAAGAAAAATGATTCCAATGGATTTTATTACAGAATTGATTCAATCGGTGATTACAAGTGGGATTGCATTTTCCTCTTCTCTATGCACAAATAATAGAAAACAACAAAAATCAAATAAACCAAAACCACAATCTCCCTGTCTAGCTTTCAAAAGGCCAGACACTCTCCTTAAATAAACTAAAGCTGCCCAAAATTTCCAGAAACCATCCTCCTCTTTCCTTTCTCTTTTATCTTTCCTCACCTCCAACTGTGCAAAAAATTCCTTAATTTGCATCTGCCACATGTCTTCTCTGTCACAAGTGGTCCTGCCTTGTTTTTGTACCATCAACCTCATTCCATTTTGTGCAACCAAGTGGTTCTGCCTTGCTTTTGTGCCATTATCAGCCCTGAATTTTATGTCATGATATGCATCAGTACTAGTTAGTCCTAACATTACCCCACCCAATAAGAGTCATCTTGTCCTCAAGGCGGAAACAAGGAAACTTCACCTTAGTTGCTTAGAAACTCTCTTGAGTGATTTAAAAAGAAAGCATGTTCTTCCATTTGATAAGAACTTGTTGCAAATTGTCAATGCTAGAGGTGCTTCTGCAGGAGTTATAAATGTCACAATTCCATGACCTTTATTGATTTCACTAGGATCACAAATGATTTTGCATGAGTTAATCGTACCATACTCTTGAAATTCATCAACAGTTTCCTTTATGCTTTGCTCAAACCCAAAATACTTGGATTTTCCATCTCCAACAACAACACTGGTAATTGTTTTATACTCACCAAAAGCTCCCTTCACCTATCCACATTTGGAATACAAATAAGTCAGAGCACTCCCTACAACTACTGAAATATCCAAACCTTGCTTGACGTTGCAACAGTGGACCAATATTCCCCATGTTAAACCTGAGACACCAACAATAACACTAAGAACAATTAATGCATACTCATCCATTTCAGTATTCTTGCATTTTATGGAAAAATCTAGAGCTTCAAAAACTCGATTGTTGTAAACATATCCTGTTAAAATTCGATTCTATGTAGATGAATTTGGATCCAACATATTCAATAAAATACTAACAACTTCTCTTATATCACTAAATTGAGCGATGTCTATTATCTATTCATTATATGAGATTGTATCAGGACTAGAAGCCAATAGAAAAATCAAAGCTTATTCAAGGTTTCCATTGCTAGTGCACAATCCAAGAAATAATGTCCCTATCAATCATCTACTAAAGAACCCGGTTTACATCTTCAATAGACACACACTTTTTGTACATATCAATCAAGCACTTCACAAAGAGCATCACTTTCCAATCCATATCGAACAAACTTCGAGTGAAATAACATGTCTAGTTGCAATACCCCCAGTTGGCCGTAAGCAACTAAAACGGTAGTGAACGAGCGCACATTGGCATAGATTTTAGTATCCTTATCAGGAACAAGCCTCGCTTTTATAATGTAACAGTGAAGTTGTTGGCAGTAATTATAGAAATCCATGTGAATTGAGTTTGATCTAGAGAGTGAAATGTTGGTGCAGTGACGAGTAGGAGCAGAAGGTTGGTTAAATGACTATGGTGGTATTATGAATTACTTGAATTATTAGCTCTAACATTTTCATCATACATCCCAAGTATTCAACTCTCTCCATTTCCTTTAGTGAAACAAGTCAAACCAAAACACCAACTTCAAATTGTCTTTAATGGAAACCATTGTGGCTCCCAATAAATGGATCCTCAGGATTGTTGTTGGGTGGGTTGTAGTTATTGGGTTGGGTTGGATTTAAGTGATAATGGGTGTTTCAAGTAATTGGATTGGGTGGGGTTAAGTAGGTTTGAATTGGGTTGGGTTTGTTTGAGTATGGATTGGGTTACTTTGTATACTTGGATTGGGTTTGGTTAATATAGTGTGGGATAGTGTCTTATATGTAGTTGGGTTGGGTAGTATAGGTGGTATAGGAGGGTCAGGTTTTGTTGTGACTAGTGGGTTTAGGTTGGGGTGTGAATGGTATTGGATTTGGTGTAAGCCAATTAGGTTTTGGCTCTAGCCTTAAGGCTTGACTTATTGGTATGTGGGTTGGATAATGGGTATTAAAAATAAGTTTGGATTTAATAAGTTAGGTTTGGGTTGGCCAAATAGGTTGTTGGGCCAGGTCAGTTGTTATAATGTTTTCCTTCTTTCTTTCTACTAGCCTCATCTTCAAATATTTTTCCTTCTGTTTCAATGTCAATGTTGTTGAATTTGGTGGTTTGCTGCGTTTTTGTCATTAACAAAAACAAATTATCAGTTGAACAAATGGATTTCTATAGTTGAAACTCGCTCAAATATGTTATTTCTTTTTTCCCATTGCCATTTTTCACCAACGGATCCTCAAAGAGCATAAAATTTCCCACCTGAACATCAAAATCAACCAGCTTGACTTCTTTCCTCCGTGGTTTCTCATTGTTTAGGATGAGGATGATATCATCACTTGAATCACCTTCCCCTACCATAAGAACAACCCATGACTTGGGTCTATAGTCATGGTTTGATTCTTCTTTACATTCATAGCAGAGACATATTCTATTCTCCTACATCTCTCAAATTTTTAACTGCGTTAGTTATCGGACAAACCTTTATCTTTCATTTTCATCCTTTATGATATCTATTCTTTTCATCTTCGAAATCGTGAGCTATACCATTTTGTTAATTACCCAACAATAAAAAACAAGAGCTTCACACAAAAATAGGAAGCAAATGCAAATATTAACCAAAAAAAATAATTCAAATAGATTGTTTTAATGTATTGATTCAATCGGTAATTACAAGTGGGATTGCATTTGCCTTTTTTCTATGCACAAATGATAGAAAACAACAAGAATCAAATACACTAGAACCACAATCCCTCTGTCTAGCTTTCGAGATGTTAGACAGAAGGACCTTTCCATTCTCTTCCCTTTCCCTCTTATCTTTCCTCACCTCTAACTACCAAACAAACTCCTTAATTTACATCTGTTACGTCTTATTTTTCTCAAATGATCCTGCCTTATTCTTATGCTATCAATCTAATTCCATTTTGAGCAATCAAGTGATCCCACCTTGGTTTTGTGCCACTATCAGCCTTGTATTTTCGATCATGTTATGCATCAATACTAGTTAGCCTTAACAACTTTACAACTGGACACTCACTTTTAGTCTAGCAAAAGGATACTCCTATAAATTATATTGTCAATATCTCAACTCACTTGTGCGTTATGTTACACATTCTTTTAACTATTATCAACATCATTCCTCTAAAATTAATGATTTACATGTTTTCCTCTTAAGAAAGCTTGTCTAAATCATGCTTTATATCTCATAAATCCAACTTGCATACTAATTCAAAAGAAGGGAATAAAAAGACATAACTTTCTATTTTAGACTTCTTTTCTAATCATTTCACATATGACACAATATTAAACTTAATTTTATTTAAAAAGAATTATTAATTGTCCAACACACTAAACTTAGAAATTCAATGCAATTTCGAGAAAGAAACAAGACATAATATATGGTGTTAAATTATTCCTTGACCCAAAAAAAAAAAATTATCCTTTAGGTAAAACTCCAAAAGCAATAGTTAAGCTCTTAACACTCTTCATGTGCAATACATTTAAATCTAACACAACCGTATTCAAAATGCAATGCAGGTATTCAAACACATGACTACTTGGTTGACTTTGTTTTGATTCCATGTTAAGAAACTATCACCCCAAAAGTTAAATTTGATGGGTAAGATCCTGTCAATAACATATTTAAGCTCCAACATACTGAAATTTTTCAAGAATTGATTGTTTTGAAAATTCTTCCTTAAATCTACCAAAATAGATAAACAACTATCATCTAATGCAAGAGACCAAGAAAAATAATGATACAAACATCTACCTCAGATTTGAAAGCCCTTATAGTTGTTGAGCCATCAAGTGTCTCAGTAAATGATGTATATATTGGAGAACGAGAAACACTGTCAAGTCTCCGAAGCTCCCTTGATGTTGACCTGTAGAAGAACTGAAGAATTTCCAACTAATTAGAAGGATTTGAGTATGAAATCTGATTCCCTTTCATTAAAACTCAATTTGAAATGAAAATTTATGATACAAGTTTCCTCCCATTCCAACCAAAAACAGTGTGTTTAAACTTTAAACTTTTAACTCAGTCAAACAAAAAGCCAGGAAACATATTATTGGTGGCAAATCTTTTATCCTTGTATTAATTATTTCCCGAAGCACTATTAGTTTATGATTTTAAAAGCTTTACATCAAAGCCTAATGGGATTGAAGATAAAGAAAGAAAGTTGCTTTAATACATCAGCTATTATTTTAATATTGTCTAATAAACAATGCCGTAAAATCATATTCCAAAGGTAGAAAGGTTATGGGGGATGAATTGAAAACAATGCCTGTGCTTTAGGATCTAAACAAACGTCTTTTATATTCATCATGAATACTGAAATAGTTATTCTAATACCTGTTTTCTCCAAGTGCGATTAAATTGAAAAGCAAAGTAAATTCTAGTTGTTCAAACTTAAGCTAGTTCCTCATCTACTAACAGTATGAATTGTTCTTTGAAGGCTATTACACAATCATTCAGAGAACATGTAATTTAAGCTTTCATAGTCTATATGATGTAAATAGTGTGAAACCTCTACTAAGTATTTGAAAGGTTTCATATCCACAATGGATGCAAAAAACTCTCTTTCTTCAAAATGGCAGTCATAAAACCTCACATTTTCGTCTATTCTTATTCTTCAAGAAATCCACAAATGAGCATCCACATGCAGATAGAAGCACTTAAATTCTTTTCAGGTATCTTGTTTGATCACAAAATTTAATTTTAAAACCTGAGATTACTAAGTAAAAACAAATACCTGTAGCCTGCTATATATGTACCAAAATGGCAGAAGAAGAAGCAAGAAGAAGACCTACACATATACACACCTTTTAAAACAACAGTTTTTTTCTCAGAATATGTTGTTTAAACATTAGATTTCTATCATAGAACAACGTTGCAGGGGAAAAAATTATTGAAGTACCTGTACATATGACAAAACTACTGCAATCCCCAATAGGCCAACAAAATTGGCTATGAGAATGTTGAGGATAAAGGGAAGAGAATCATCAATTGTGTAGAGATCTGAAGAGAACCTACAGAAAGCAATAAATGTGGGGTAAGTACGTTATAAAATAAGTGAACAAAGCACCAATAAGGGGAAAAAACTGTTCAATAAGAGAAAGAGTAAGACATAGGACATTAAACAAGTGCCATGATCTAAAGCAGCACTCCATTCTAACCTGTTAAGTATTCGTCCACCGGGTGTCTGATCAAAGAATATAACAGGAGCATTAATTATTTTATTGACCAGCAAGTTGTGTGCCTGAACTGCAGCTTGTAAGCCACCATACGCAAATGAGAAAGCCCTCAGCAACGTAAGAAATGAATTTGCAATACAAAAGGAGCAAAGGATGACCTGCACCATCAATTAGTAAGTTAGAAATAACCTCCCAAAGTCAGCATGTTTACTGTCCCAATATTTGATGCTAGTGGAGAAATGAACATAACCACAAAAAAGAGATATTCTTACAGTCAAGAGCAACTCTTTCTGTATGCTAAATGGAAAAGTAATTAGGAATACAGCTTTTAACAGTTTAGGCAAATTCAATATCTTCGAAATCTGAGACCATGAATTCTCAACAGAATTTTGTAGGAGCTTATTTCCAGTTATTTTTCGATCTACCTAAACTATGATGAAACAAAAATTCAATTCATAACATAATTTAAAAAGAAAAAAAAAACTACATAACTAAACTTTAGAACAGTGATATCCATTATAACCTTTTCATAACACAAATGTAAAGATATTTAATCACGAAATAAATAAAGCTTATTCAACCAAATAAATAGGTAAGTTTCACAAACTTAAACTATCAACATGATCAAACTTGTTTCTACAGCTAATAGATAGCAGTTTGAAAGATATAGAAGTAAGGATCTCATCAATTAATCTAATCATAATGAACTTCTATAGGTTTAATAGTGACTCACAGCAACCCAAAACAAAAATTATCTTCTAAACAATGGTTTTAAAGGACATATATACTAATTAGCATCACAGAGAAAAGGAGGGAAACAAACACCAGATAAAAGGATGTGGAGTACTGTGTCTCACTGCTCCCAGTTGTATCTACCCAGTATGACAGCCATAGGTCATTTCCATTACGAGAAGCTTGCATTAATATGGCCGAGAGACATATTACAAGTGTAATGAACCAACCACAAAATGCAGCATAATTTCTGCAAGGTAACAATTATAATATTATCAATGTTAACAGCAAAAGGGCTTGAGACATTATAAAGTAGGGATTGTCTGGAGATTGAAGTACTAAAATGTCCTTTTACATATCATGTCTTACTTGTATACAATAAGTTCAACTCTACCCTCTTTTCTCTGCTCAACTTCTAGTATGTCTTGAGCTCCATCTGACACAGACACAACATCATTCTCCTTGGGATGATCTGCTTTGTCTTGAGTGCAAGTACTTGTGCTGCATTCTTTTCTTTGGATGTGTAATGTATCAAATTCGTTCAGTGAAGAGAAACCTGAATACATAGAAACTGCCAGCTCATTCGAATTTCCCACCCACATCACATGGCCTTTGTCCATTACAACTATCATATCAGCAGAAGTTATTGCCTGCAAGGTTTTAAGGGCAGATTACATCCATTTTAAAAATTGCATGACACTGGAATTTAAAATACAAATTATGAGCAAAATGTTCTTTATATCTATTGTTGAACAGTTTCAATACAGAAAATTTTGAAATCAATTAAAATATCATGTAAGCATCAGAGTAAAGACATTTGGATATCTAAGGAAAACCAGAGAAACTCATGGAATAACCTGAACATTATGGGTACAAAGAATACAGGTCTTCTGAGCCATCAGAGGGCCCATAATACCATTTGATAAAATCCACCTTGCAACTTGTGCATCAACTGCACTAAGGACATCATCAAGCATATATATGTCGGCTCCATGATAGATAGCCCTGTTTTACAGGCCAGTAAATTAGGTGTTAAGAGTATGAAAATTTAGACTCATTAGAAAGTTAGACAAAATGAGCATATATATGACACAACCTTGCCAAAGCGAGACGAGCTCTCTGTCCACCAGATAAGTTGAGCCCTTTCTCTCCAATATAAGCCATGTCATTTCCAATCATTAATGAGATATCAACATCAAGTGCACATGCTCTTACTACATCAGAATATCTGCTTCATATAAAAAAAATTTCCAAAGTTTAGAGTAAGAAGACGTCCTTTCAAAAGATCATCAGAAAAAAATTAAAGATTGTATGAACTAATTGATACTAAATACATTCCACTATGAAAAGAAATGGAACAAAGAAGCCATATATTACAAGAACAAAGATAAGATATTTTTTTCTTTTATGTGGATAGATTAACACCTTTGTGGATCATAATTCTTTCCAAACAATATATTATCACGTATAGTTCCCGACAAAATCCAGGGGACCTACAGTTCAGAAAATGAAAATGTATGAACATTCAGTATTTAATGTGCTTAGACACTGCAAGCTCAATCTACAGAAAGTTTATAAACCTGTGGAACATATGCTATAGATCCACTTGAATGTATTGATCCATAGATAAGCAAAGTTTCTCCCAATATAGAATTTAAGAGAGATGATTTACCGGAACCAACCTGTGAGATGCAGATAACTGAGAGAACAATATATGCGGGAAAGAAGGAAACAAAGTTCGAACGGGAGGACAAGATTTTTACAATCAGAACTTTGATAAATTTTATATCTATTGTGAACCTGCATTCATTAGTTCATAATTATTTTTTTATTCTAAAAATTTCTACAAGCCACATCTAGCATCCCAGAGTGTTGTCAAGAAGATTCCTTCTTGGATGAACCAACATTAAACAAAATCTACATGGTAAACCAAAAGACATTAATATCCCAAAGAATAGATAACATCGATACATAAATATAAGTAATCTCTCTTGATACACCCATTTCTAATCCAAGGATAAAGGATAAATCAAATCCTTAAGAAATAAATCTAACAGCAAAAATTTGGAAGGGTATATAGAGTTCAAATAGTTGATAAGACCTATACAACCTTGTCCCACCCTTACCACTATAGCTAAATGCCAAGTAGGATGGTAGGATTTTCACTTGTGCTATATATGTAAACACACACAAAAAATGAACTATCTACATTATTTTATATAAATTGTTCCTACCTAAATAGAAGTTGCTAATGTAGATATATTGTATCAACTTACTAATATTCATTTTCTTCGTCATTTGCTATTGCGTTAAGCAAGGATGATGATATATTTGTTAAAGAACAATTCACTTGCTTCACTTCAGCTCCAGAAGTCCACTCCTTGATGGGAAAATCAACTTATCTCAAAACCATTAATTAGCTTGTTCAAAATTACTAACAGTGTGTTCTTTATAGCCCTTGTAAGTACTCAAATTTTAAGAAATCCGTGAACTACATATGATCACAAGCTAACCAAAAAAAACAAAGCAAAAAAGAAATTTAGATGCCGGATGTTAACAATTCTAATTATTCATTATGTATTTTTGACACAAACCAAATCATATGTTAGTGGAATACAAATTAATTAGAGCTGAGGGTTAACAGATTGTATGTTGGTCAGTTGGTCTTACTATCTAACCATACCAACTTATATTTGCATGATATATTGGAGAAATGTACATCCTTGCCAAGATATTTGGGAACTCAAGACAAGGTACTATAAGATTAAAAAAAATATATAAAAAAAAGAAAAAATTTAAGTTTTATATCTGTTATTTTAGAAGAAGAAATTGATTACTTTTACATTGAATCAATGATACATTTATACAATATTCAGAAACTAACTATGGAAAATAAATATTTGTTAGCCTATAATCTTGATACTAACATTAGGAAAGTTAATATTTAGCTAATCTTCCTCTGTAAAGGAAAGTTAATCTCTAGCTAATCTCCCTCTGTAACACTCCCCCTCAAGCTGGAGCATAGATATTAATCATGCCCAGCTTGTTACAAAGATATTTAACTCGAGTCCCATTTAGTGTCTTCGTGAATATATCACCTAGTTGCTCGCCTGTTTTCACATATCCAGTGGAAATCAAATTTTCTTGAATTTTTTCACGGATAAAGTGGCAGTCAATCTCAATATGTTTAGTCCGTTCATGATACACTGGATTTGAGGCAATATGAAGAGCAGCTTGATTGTCACACCACAGTTTTGCTGGTGATAAAGGCTTCAAACCAACCTCAGCTAACAAATGATGTATCCACAAGATTTCACATATTGACTGTGCCATTGCCCTGTACTCAGATTCTGCACTAGATCTAGATACAACATTTTGCTTCTTACTTTTCCACGATATTAGATTTCCTCCAACAAAAACACAATAACCTGTAGTGGATCTTCTATCACTTTTGGATCCAGCCCAATCAGCATCTGCAAAGCACTCAATGCGACTGTGCCCATGATTGCTATATAATATGCCAAGTCCAGGAGCTCCTTTCAAGTAACATAAGATATGTTCCAAGGCTGCCCAATGTTTGACTGTAGGAGCCGTCATAAATTGGCTAACAACGCTAACAGCATAGGCAATATCTGGACGAGTTACAGTGAGATAGTTTAATTTTCCAACTAATCTTCTGTATCTCTCCGGATCATCAAATAAATCACCATCATCTTTCATAAGGTGCACATTAGGGTCCAGTTGTGTACTGCATGGCTTAGCTCCCATCTTTCCAGTTTCTGTAAGCAAGTCAAGAACATATTTTCGCTGAGACAGAAAAATCCCCTTCTTGCTTTGTGTTACTTCTACTCCCAAAAAGTATTTTAGCTGGCCTAAGTCTTTTGTATGAAATTTGGTGTGTAAGAATGATTTAAGAGAGGAAATTCCTATATCATCATCTCCTGTAATAACAATGTCATCAACGTACACAACAAGAAGAATGATGCCAGCTGCTGATTGTCTGTAGAAAACTGAGTGATCACACTTGCTTTTTTTCAATCCAAACTCTTGAACTACTTCGCTAAACTTGCCAAACCAGGCACGGGGACTTTGTTTCAAACCATACAGAGATTTCTTCAAATGACAAACCTTCCCATACTCCCCCTGAGCAACAAATCCAGGTGGTTGCTCCATATAGACTTCCTCGTGGAGATCACCATGAAGAAATGCATTCTTGATATCTAGTTGGTGTAAAGGCCAATTCTGAGAAGCAGCCAAGGAAATGAATAGACGAACAGAAGTCAGTTTAGCCACAGGAGAGAAAGTATCAGAATAATCCACCCCATAAGTCTGTGCATATCCTTTAGCGACAAGTCGAGCTTTGAGTCTTGCCACAGAGCCATCTGGATTAACTTTGATGGCGAAGACCCACTTGCAACCCACAGCCTTCTTCCCGGTAGGTAAATCCACCAAATCCCACGTATGATTTTCATCCAGGGCAGTTATCTCCTCGAGCATTGCAGCATGCCAACCAGGATGAGATAAAGCTTCTTTAACTGTCTTAGGTATGGAGATAGAGTCTAAAGAAGCAATTAAGGAACTAGACACAGGAGATAAGTGTTTATATGAAATAAAATTAGCAATGGGATATTTAGGAAAGGTACACTGACGTTTACCTTTGCGGAGACTAATAGGTAAATCAAGATCATTCAGTGGAGGATCAGATGACGAAGAAGTTGGCGCAGGACATGTATCAGTGGTCTCCTTTCGTCTGGAATAGACTTGAACGACAGGTGGTTTATGCGGAGCAGAAGCTGAAGAAACATCATCCGAGTGCTCAACCAAAGAAACACCATTATCCGGTTGCGCAGTAGAGGAACTTGGAGACCCATCATTATCGTGGTGCTGTGTAAAGTTATAGATAAGCCATTCATCTTCCTCCCCCTGACTGGTAGGATTGGATGGTGGGGAAAAGAACGGTTTGCTTTCCAAAAAGGCCACATCTGTCGATATTAGGTATTTGTTGAGATCTGGAGAAAAGCATCGATAACCTTTTTGAAGACGAGAATATCCTAAAAAGGCACACTTCAAAGCTTTTGGATCCAACTTGGTAAGACAGGGTCGTACATCCCGGACATAGCAGGTGCTACCAAATATTCGGGGCTCCACTGGAAACAATGACTTGTGTGGAAACAAAATTTTATAGGGAATCTCACCATCCAATACAGTAGAAGGCATACGATTGATTAGAAAACAAGCTGTGGACACTGCATCAGCCCAAAATTGTTTAGGAACTTTCATTTGAAACAACAAAGCTCGAGCAGTCTCAAGTAAATGTCTGTTCTTACGCTCAGCGACTCCATTCTGAGAGGGGGTATCAACACAAGAAGATTGGTGAAGGATACCATGGTGAGTCATGTAAGCCTGAAATGATTCTGACATGTATTCTTTGGCATTATCACTTCTTAATGTATGCACAGAAATATTAAACTGAGTTCGAATTTCAGCACAAAAAGCAGAAAAATGTTGAAACACTTCAGAACGATTTTTCATAAAATAAATCCAAGTCATTCGAGAAAAATCATCCACAAACGTGACAAAATATCTGAAACCAGTTTTGGACATCACAGGACATGGTCCCCAGACATCTGAATGAACCAATTCAAAAGCAAATGTAGATCGTTTATTAAGTCTATGATATAATGAACTACGATGATGTTTAGCAAAATGACACGATTCACACTCCAAAGAAGGTACATCATGAAACTTGGAGCATAACTTCTTCAAAATAGGCAGAGAAGGATGTCCCAACCGACAATGTTCTTCAAAAGGAGAAATGATACTAGTGCAGGCAACAGATCGAGGTACCCAGGCATCAAGTATGTAGAGACCATTAGATACATGTCCTTTACCAATAATCTGCTTCGTCAAAAGATCCTGAAACAGACAATGATCAGGAAAAAATGAGATACAACAGTTGAGATCTTTAGTGAGCTTACTGACAGAAACCAAATTAAATGCAAGATTGGGTAAACTCAAGACAGATGACAAGGTGATAGAAGAGGTTGGTTTCACAGTTCCAGACCCCACGATATTATATGTGGACCCATCAGCTATGGTTACAGGAGATGATGTTTTGTGTGATTGAAAACTAGTAAAGGTCTTAGGATTACCTGTCATGTGATCTGTAGCACCAGAATCAATGACCCATTTGTTGGAAGAGGAGATAAGACATGTGTTACCTGATTCTGCAAGAGCAGTGACTGGATTAGATTCTTGTAAAGAATGTTGATATTGAGAGAACTTGACATATTCATCAGCTGAGATAGTAACAGTTTTCTCAACCGATGAACTCGAAGCAGCAGTAGCAATATTAGCAGCTTGTATCCTTTGATTCCGATTTTGCAGCTTCTTACAATACCGCTTAGTATGGCCAGTTTCCTTGCAGTAATAGCAGACAATATTATTGGTGTTATTATTTCGACTATCTTTGCTTGCACCTCGGCTATTTTCGTTCTTCCCACCATCATTTCCCTTTCCTCCTTTGGCAACAAGAATACTAGGCTGCTGATTCGAAAAAGCATTCTCCGTTCGTAACACCCTACTGAAGACTTCTTGAAGGGAAGTAATTTCTGTACTGGAGAGAATTTGAGATTTGGCTGTTTCAAATTCAGAGGGGAGACCAGCCAAAAAACTCATTATTGCCATCTGTTCTCGTTGGGCTTGTTGTACTTTGATGTCAGTGCTGAATGGCAAAAGTACATTCAACTCTTCATATGTCTTCTTGAAATCCATAAAATAAGCAGTGAGTGACTTAGAGTCTTTCTCGGCACGATAGAAGTCTTTACACACTTCATAGATACGAGACATGTTTCCCTTACCAGAATATAAGAACTCTAAATAATCCATCAATTCCTTAACAAATTCACAATGATTAATTAAACCAATCACCTCACCATCAATTGAATTCCGAATTTGTAAAAATAAACGTGCATCATCCCTTAACCAAGCTTGTCTAGTTTCATTAGTAGGTGGATCTTGAATTAAGTGGTCATATTTATCAACACTCCGTAGATAGACCCTAATAGTTTTGCTCCATCCCAAGTAATTGGTACCCGTCAATTTATGGTCGGTGATTTTAGACATTGCAGGGACTATTTCATTCACATAAGCCTTACTGTCATCCATTGTATTTTACTAAATAGTTTAAATAGCAATGAAGACAAATACCACGCCAGAAGCCAATATATATTACCACACACAGGAACAGCACCAAGGATAAGAAGCAAAAAAAATGCAGTCTGGATACAGAAACAAGAACCTGTTGACGAAGATATTTCTCAAACAAATTCTGATGACCAGAATACCAACGAAAATCAATTGCAAATGAGAAGACGAGTCCAGGGAAACAAATCGGGTTGTCAACCACCGATCCACGCGCCCTCACGCGCCGGCGCGTCTGAAACAGTCGGTCGAAGAAGGTGGCGCGTGTAGCTCACGCACCCTCACCCAGTCGCCGGAGATGTCCAGTCCGGCCGGAAAAGAGATTCCGACTCCTTCTGTGATGGCGGTGAGGCAAACTGGTCACTTTGTTAAAGGTGACCCACAAACGCTCCAACCCTTTACGAATAAAATTTTCAGAAAAGAAAAAACAGGAACTTTGAACCCGGCTCTGATACCATGTTATTTTAGAAGAAGAAATTGATTACTTTTACATTGAATCAATGATACATTTATACAATATTCAGAAACTAACTATGGAAAATAAATATTTGTTAGCCTATAATCTTGATACTAACATTAGGAAAGTTAATATTTAGCTAATCTTCCTCTGTAAAGGAAAGTTAATCTCTAGCTAATCTCCCTCTGTAACATCTTTTAAGTGAAAAAACTTCTTTGAGTTCAAGAGACCGATCCTGAGGATATCATAAAAGGCCAGAATGTCGATCATGGACCATATATATGTAAACCATCCAACAAAAGTCATCACCAGCAAAGTTATTGTCATGATTCAAGATCATCTAAAACTAAACCCACTGTATGTGTAGGAGCATGAGTTGTAAGAAGATACTTCTCAGTCAACTGATAATCTTCACCATCATGAGGAAGCTGAGAAATATCACAACAAAGCTTCCGATATTTCTCATTGAGGGAGTCATCACTATCAACATCAAAACCTACTAATCTTGAAGCTATTTCAATGTGCTGGAGAGCTTCCAACATTTTCACCTACCATAGAAGCACAAACAATATATTGCTGTTCAAAGAAAAAACTACATGAGGCAGAAAAAGGGCAAAATTAATCTCTAATAATCTCCCATTCATGGCTACAGAGACTTACATAAGAAAAAGAATGCACAGCTATTACTTTCAGACTTTATTTTGTGCCCTCAAGGAGTATATTCTTGGGCGTTATAACAATTCAATTCGTGCACAAATCTTTCATTGTTTCTAGAATAATATTAACGATCTATCCTTTATTGCTTAAAACAAGCAACTCTTGAGCCAGGCTCTTGTCCAATACAGTGTTTAATTTTGGAGTTCAAAAAATCACAAGTACATATAGTTGAGTAGTCAATTTTTAGAATAATAATGCCACAATCACATGGCAAACAGATCCAGCAGCCAGTAAAAAGGTTCTATTGACTAGCAAAGTCATAAAAACTGGAAACTAGAACAAAAGCCATATTACTTGGCTAATATGAGGTCAAGTTCTCAAATGCATCCTCAAAAAAGTAACCAAATACGATTCAACTTCAGTAATTTTTTTATCAGTTAGAAATAAATCAGTATCAATTTTCTTGGCAGAAAATGCTTATAAAAGATCAAGTTGATAAATTTTCAGATTCTCTGGAAATTTCTCTGCAAACATTCATAGAACTTCCAAAGAAATGAGGTTTAGACAAAGCTTACAACCCAACCTTCCAGAATGCACCCTGTGCAGGAATTGTTCATGACAGATGAAGAAATTAGCAAATTTTCAGATCCTAAAATTTTTTTGTTAAACAGTTCTAATTGGCTTACCACCCAATCCTCATGTATGACTCTCCCATATGCAACTGCTATCACCTCATAGCAAATCAAAAAAAATATCCCAAAAGTAGTAAATCTGTACCTTTGACTTAAAATCATCTTCATCCCATATAACATGTGGATGAATAGAGAGAATCAGAGTAATCTACTGGCATCAACTATCAGGCTCTCTCTGACAGAACGATTAATTGCATTGTTATTTAGTAAATTTTGAATCTCTGTTGTTAATGCCTCAAAACCTGGGAAAAGAATATATACAAGCCATCAGTCAACAGGGCAACAAAGTCTATTTAGTTAATGCAATAAGAATTAACTTTAAAAAAAAAAATAAATATAATTTTTACAGGTAATACCCTTTTGGAGATTATTTTTGCTCAATTTTCCTTGTGGCATTTCTGGCATGTTAATCTCAAACTCCATCATAGCAGCTCTGCAAAACTCAGAATTCTCTTTGAGAAATATAAATTATACAAAAAACCATACAACAAACCAAATTTATTGACCTATATGATTCAACATTAAAGAGCATCTTCATTAACTCTACCAAACGTGGTGCAAGTTCAATGTCAGCACCAGTCTGTTTCCTCTTTGACACCTGTTCGTTAACTCTGTAATCCCACAAAAATGAGAAATTCATAATGAAAATAAGAAACTAGTGACAATTACCTATAAAAGGAGCAGTCACATCTGGAAATATACTTTTTCTTTTGCTTGTGAAGTGGAAAGAAAGGGGGTTGTTAGAGAGAGAGAGAGTTATGCAACACAATATCCCATGGAAAGAATCTGCGAGGTTTCTTCTCAAAGTTTTGTTTCTCTTCCCACGCTTCCCACGGATTCCCAGTCTTCTCAAGAAACAATCGTTTGAATTCATAGATTGCACCTGATTTTGAAAACTCTTGTAGTTTGCTCCCACCAATCTTCTCATTTCCCACTCAGCCCCATTTACGAAACACATAACAGTCTGACCCTTTATCATCTTGGATAACTTGCAGGATATAGTAACTTCACATAACAATTAGATACAAGTCAGAAGGAAACTTAGAAGAAAAAGACAGCTACATAGGAATTTACAAAGACAAAGCAGCACAAATCTAGTACACTCTGGCATTAAATATATGCCTTAAGCCAAAGACAAGACAAAGATTTATAGGTTGTTAAGATCTTGTAGCTTAGTTCTGAAAAGTAGAAGTTCTAACTGTTTATAAATGAAAATTTCGTGTTACATGATGTCAAGTAAAAGATTCAAAACCAAGAAGAACGATGGGATAAAAGTGGCCCACCTGTTAACACCAGTTGATAAATCAGAGATGTTTAAAGTTGTGTTATAGACAGTTTTCCCATCCTCAAGAATGTGACCTGTATCTTGCAGACCTGAAGCTTCATGCACAGCACTTCGACCTTTAACTTTGATCAGGATCATACTATAACACTCACCAATGGCTTCACCTTTGTAAAGATAAAATGGAAGCTTCTTTTGTTTTCTAAAACATTCAACAAAGTAATCCTCCCCAACAATTGGTATTTTCATCCTCCTGCCAGCAAATGATTCCTGGTCAGGCTTAAACAAACTAAAGAAGAAATATACTAAAGCATGAACTACAAAAGTAGCTTTACCTTGCCTCCCTAATCTCAGCATCTTGATCATCCAGCTCGCCACCCACAATCAGGCAATTAGTATCTGCAATATGCCTTTTTAAGTAACACTGACAACATGTCTATCTCCACAGTAATAGACTATAGATGAGGATAAACAAGTTTGACTCAAAATTCAAGGTAAAAGGAAGAAACCTTTCTTGATCTTCACATGAACCTGTCCACCAGCTATCTCAATTTTTCTCTTCCATTGTTCCTGCAGAGTAACACATCCATGAATTGAACTCCAACCTTAAAATTTATCATGTGATATCCTGAAACTGTGGTAATCAGATACTTTTAACTACAATTTCATCATCGGCAAATTAAAAGGATAAAAAGACCAGATGGTGGATTCCTTTGGAAATTTCAAAATAGAAACTTTAAGATCTGCCAAAGTTTCACCCTTTAAAGGCTGAGATGTGGAATTTCTGGCTTGGCTTGCAGCCGGATTGTTTGATGTCAGAGGAGGCAGGACTTGGACAGGTTTTTTACTCTTTTGTGTTTTAAACCACTGCAAAAAACATGGTAAAACTGAAGTCAACATTTGCTTAGATTAAAAGCTCACATCAATAAAAGTTGAATACCTTGCTAAGATATTCATTATCTGTTCCTTCTGGTAGTTTCCACTTCCCTATAAGACATTCTGGTTCAAGAGTAGAGTAAGAACACTTGCTCCATGCAGACTGGTAACCATAACACCAATACGTGCTTCCAGAATACTGAAGAGAACTTGAACAAAGTGGACATCGACCAAGTGCTCCAAACATCATCCCATTAGCACTAAGCAAGAATCACAATAAGACAACCTTTGTCAAGTTTCTAATTTTAAGTTTTAGATATCAATGCTGGTGTTGTAGTGATGCATAACAACTAATGAATGGTTAGTTAATCAATTTGCCGTTCATAGATAATAGGGCTGGATTTGAGTCAGGTTGAGCAGAGCTCAAACTTGGCTCGATAAAGAAGCCAAATGACCAAACAACGTCATTCTAATCAACATAAATCAATTTTTTCAGGCTCATGATTAGGCTTGAGCTCGAGCCTGAACTAGCTTGGCTCAAATCCAACCCTAAATAATGCATATAGGGATAAAATCAAACAAAGTTGCTTGTGTCACAATTTGTGTAAAATCAAGAGGCACATGTGTGGTAAAAGTGCCTAATTGTCACTATTAGTTATAGCAAACATAGAAAACACTTGATCATAAACATTAATGAAACAATGAAATGAAAGCCAGTACCAGATGATAAATTGTTAGACCAACCATTACCAAGGGATACCAAAAGAGGAGTAAGGGTAGGAGTAGTGGAAAATTGCTATGTGGTGAGGCGGAGTCAGTTATGAAAGAGAGCAAAAAGTTGGCACATGCAGAGGATGAAAAAGGAATGAGAGAATAATGGGACAAACAGGATATAAAAGGGAGAGAAAAGAGAAAGGGTAATTAAGGATTTACAAAGGAATTGGGAAATAGTAGTACTCTAGTCTGGAGGATCTAGAACCTTTGTTGCCAGAACAATTTCAACTACTGTCACTATTTGTAATCTGTTTATATTTCTGTGGATATTGAACAGTTGGAGTTGTTCTTCATTGCATATATAATTATTATTCTGCTGAATTCATCTGATTTCCTTTTGTTGAACCATGGATTGTTGGTGTTGGAGTATTGTTGGTTTGGGTGAGTTTTAGCAAGTTTGTTCAGGATGCAGCCTGGAGGTAGCATCATCTGCATGAGGGAGTGCAAGTATCTATCATTTTTGGCACCAGAGCGAGGTCGGAGTTGGGTTATGTTGAGCAGTAGAATGAACTCTAGAGTCAACCAACTGGAGAAGGACTTGATGAACAAAGTAGATAGGTTGGAAGCAAAGATTTGATCATTGAGAGAGGGTCTTGGGGAAGTTAAAGATCTTATGGCATTGCTTTGTCAGAACAACTAGCAAGGAAATTGCGAAAAGGCTCTGATGGAGCAATTGGAAGCTCAAGCAAAGGCTGGAAATTTGGGTGAGAGGAGAGGGGGCCAGAAAGGGCCGATGGAGAACTAAGAATGATGGGAAGGAGGCAACTGGGCCATCAAACCAAGATGTCATCGGAGGAAATGCAAGGACACAGAATTCTGGTGGGTACGAACATCAACTGAAGCGAATTGAGTTACCTGTCTTTCACAGTGAAGAAAGACCCCATGGGCACCTTTAGAGTTAAGCGTTATTTCACAGTGAATAGAATTGGGGAAGAAGATAAAGTGTCAGTCACAGCCATTTGTATGGATGGTCTGACCTCTGTTGCCAGAACAATCTCATTTGCTGTTACTTTTTGTCATCAGTTTATATTTTCTATGAACACTGAATTGTTGGAATTGTTCTTCATTATATTATACTCACTCTGTTGAATTCATCTAGTTTCCTTTTGTTGACCTGTGGATTGTTGATGATTGTGTGCTGGTTGGTGTGTTGTTGGTTTGGGTGCGTTCTTGCAGGTTCGTTTTGTTCATCATCTGCTTGAGGGAGTACAGGTATCTATCATAAACTAAAATGGGAATTCAACAAAAGGGCTTCTGAAATTGCATGCCAATAAAAAGAAGCATCAAGGAATTACCAACGGTCGCACAAAACAAGTTCAGATCCTGTGGATTCTTGATCAACGATGTCAAGCATGTCCTTTAGCTCCTTTGTAGTCACATGTCTTTTAAGATCATCTTTTAGAGCCCACAGTTCTTTACTCTGGGCTTCTAGCTTACTTTCCGGATCAAACATCTGTTCATCCAGCCTGTTATTAGAATTCTTTATGGATGCAGCCTTGCCTGTTGACACATCTCCTTCAGCCTTAGCAACCTTTGGCCTCTGATCAACACCACCATTTTTACGTTTTGTGCCAGCCTTTGATTATGATTGTCTGGGCATATCTTTATCCTGTTCCTCAGCTTTTGTGCCTGAACCAAGTACAAAGAGAACGGGAATAAAGCCAGTAAAACAGCAACACTGCAACATCATAAAACAAGTAATAATAACATATGAACATCATGCCACTCTTCGTAGTAGATGGAACATTCTTAACCATGGCACAAACAGCTACCTGGTCAGAAACCGATAGGCTTTCCCATCCAAACAGTTTTTCTACTTGAAAAGATGGAGTCACTTTCAATAAACACCTGGCATGATGCCATGCTAGACCTTTAGCCCTCTCATCACTGGGCTTGGAAGATACACGAACTAACAATAGAATAAAATAAATCTTCAAGTAACTTTCGCATTACTTGCACATTAACCTGATATAAAAAAACCACATCAATCAGCCATTCTATTTTTTTGATAATAACAAACTCCATATACTAGTGCAACTACAAAAACTAGAAATATTTTGATTCCACAATCAACTTATACAAGATATAGCTAAGTTACTAGAATATGTTATCAAATAGCAAGATCCAATATACGGATGTCAATCCATCTGTAGAAAAATAATTTCCTCAAAATTGAATAGATGAATTATCATTCGACAGGAAAAAGAAACACCTCTCCCTTCATAATTTTTTGGCTGCAGTCCTTGCAAGTAGCAGAAGAAGTTTGTGAAACTTCATTACCGTATTCAATAGTAGTGACAACAGTCTTATTTGAAGGTCCACCACCCTCCACATATTTTCTAATTTTTTGCTGGTCTTGCCATCGAAGTGATTCTAACCCTTCAACATCATCAAGACTAAAAACACAAATAAGAAAGAAAAGTTAGTCGAGGCTTCTCTTGGGATTATATACTGGAAATTATAATAGTAATGGATGCATACGATTTTATCTTATTTGATTTCTTCAATGCACAATTGGCATGGTTCCACATCTGCAAGCCAGGAAGATCAAAACATTCATCACACTTCACAAACAAAAGAAAATAATACAAGGTCAAAGAAAGAAAAGGTTCATGCACGATGCCAACAGAAAATCCCATTTCACACAGATAAAATGAATGTAAATTAGATAAATAACCTCAGCACGCGGAAATTGTGGTTTTTTTTTTTTTTTTTGCATAAAAACCAAAAAAACAAAAAAAAACAAAAACTCATTTTTACTCCACAGTAGGGCCAACTTCCTTCAGAGAAATATACAAAAAATTCTTCATTCAACAATCAACAAAAACTTACTAGTCACTATAAATCAATAAACCAAACTAAACAAACCAAATACCAAATAGGGAACATTGCAATAAAAGTAAAACTAGTGAACAAGATTGCAATTAGAAGTGAAAGAAAAGCAACACAAAACGCATTGAAGAACAGGGAACTATGAAAGAAGGGTAAAATAAGGAAAAAGATTAATATACAGGCATGAAGCCGTCAAAATGGGAGGACTGGACCATTTTGCCAAGCCTAAAGACTACCTCATCAATGTTGATCTTGCAAGTTCTGCAAGAGGACCTTGCTGATTTTGCATATTCCACCTTCCAGGGCTTTGGCAGGTTCGCCATTTTGAGTATTGCCACTGTAACTGTACTTCTATTGGATCGTCTTATAAGCTTTGCTTTGCTCTCTCCATTTTCAGCTCGATCTTTACTGCTGTTTCCTTTTCACTTGACTGGTTTAGGTATTGACATTCACCTTTCGGGGTTGCAGTTCATAAAATTATTTTATTTGTTTTTTTGGTGATTTAAATCAAGTATAAATTTTATTCTAACTCTTTACTACAATTATTTTTAATTTAAAATTTAAGTTTTTAATTTAATTAAGACCATTGAACCGAAAAAACAGATTAAAACCGGATCAATTGGTTTTTTCTTAAATTAAAATAATTGAAATTAAAACCTGAAAGGCTAAAATTAAAATATTTCCCATATGCAGTACCATTTCCCTACTATGAACTTTCTGCTTAAATTAAAATGTAATTTCATCGTAAGTCCCAGAATTAAGGTATATAAATTGTTATTCTCTTCCAATAAAGATAAGTTGGAGAGAGAAGGCTTCGTACCAGAAAACATTTGGGTCCTCATCTTCAACAGGTATGGGCTCGGAATATTCTTAATCCTCCATCTTATTCTCAGTTTCCCAGATTTTGTGTTGCATCTTATGAAAAAAGAAACAAGGTATGAGACATCTATGTGGAGCTTTATGATAATATACTACCAGCAACAAATAAATTCAACTTGAATGCAAGGGAGATGAACCCAGAATCAGTTACTTCCAACTGAAAAATGTTCTCACATGTCAACCAAATTTGATAGCCATCAGCTCCAAGTAGATTATATATACAATTTATATGCCTGGGGAGTAACTTGTATATTATCGGAATGCGGAGGACTAATTTTAAGCTGGAACAAGATTTTTTTTTTAAATTAAAATGACAGTCACAATTCGGCTTCGCCCCAACTAAACGCATCCCTTTGCAGCATAATACGTTACTTCTCATATATGTTCTTCCGTCTTCATTTTCTATATTCAATAAATGCCACATAGATCCCAACTGCATTACAGGAGCCTGCTTGAAGAGGTACTGCAGACACGGATGATAATAAATCATTAATCTGAAAATATGCTTTTCATTGTGAATGTGATTTTAAATTTGGATCTTAAGACCATACCTCGAATGACTTTCCCAAAAATTCACCATATGAAGACTCCTCCAGAAGTGCTACACTGTGCTTATCTATAAGAGTGCCCCATATGAAAATTTAATTATATACCATAACAAGAAAATTGGCTGATGATTCTATAAGAAGCACAAGTTTTTAAAGCACATGCACATAAAAAACAGACCCCAAAAAAAGAGGTTCAGGAGTGACCTTTGATTTACTTCAATTATCAACAAGTTAAATTCCTAGAACAGAGTACCACAAAGCATCCTGCTCAATTGGACTTCAATCTAATAGTTATAAGCATTTGATGTCAATCATTATAACCAGACACCCCATCTAACAAAATGACAATCAATTTTTTCCCTAGATAGTATTTGTTGTCAAGAGCCATAAAACTTATGCTGAATAGAACAGCAGTAGTAACTAATATCTTCCACACAACCAACAATTTTCCCTACCAGTTTCTAGCTAATCCCCAAGTTCTGAGAAGGAATCATGCACTCCATCAAAAAAGGGAAAAAAAAAAAATAGCTGGTAATATTACCTGCAATGTTGTAACAAAGAGCTTCAGCAGCTGCATGTCTGACCATGGGGGATGCTCATTTGCATCCCTAAGTACATTGCTAAGTACAGCTAAGGCAGCTTCGTTTTGCAATTGGCCCAACACATAAGCAACCTGCATGCCACCACAAACATGAACATCTAATGATCAGAAAATTTAGAGGATAGAAACCACATCAAGCAAGGCATGTTCAAATTAACACTCTCCAGTTGACCTCCACCAAAAGGCCGATTCTTAATAGAATATATTCATCCAAGTTCGTAAAGTTTGCTTCACCAATAAATCTTCATCCACATTCAGTAGATGCCAATAATTACAATTTTACATCTACCCACAGACCACAGTGGCCTGGCAGAGGCTGGAAGTAGCGCAGATTAATTAAACTTGACAAACCTCATGCTTCAGCAGAGCACTTTTGGTCCCGAAGAATCAATTATGGCAGAAACAGCTCCACCGTTGTTGCGAAGAGAAAAAGGTGCTGCATATCGTTCATATATGCCTTTTGCTTCATCCAGAAGAACTTCTCTTAACACCAAAGAACATTAGTCAGCAAATTAATCATTAAACAATATGGAAATCTATTAATTTCTTAAGACAAAACAGACCTTAACTCATCAACAGAAGCACATGATGAATTTGGTGCCGCTAGGTGAACAAACATGAAAGGTGATTTATTTACCGCAGCTGATCTATTGTGAACATCAGCGGTCTTTAATTCCTCAATTCGCTTGAGTGCCAGTTCACGTCTCTTGAACCTCCTCAGATGGATCTAAAACTCAACTATTTTTAACAAAGAAATATTGCCATCTAGACCAATTGCACCCAGAGCTTCTGCTGCCTATTATTAACAATATCAAACATAAACAATAACAGTGACAGAAAAAAAAATAATAAAAGAGAAGAGGGGAAAAAGCAACGATGGTAATTTTCCCCATGACGAACAATTGGATGCAGAGAAAAATCACTCAAAACTGCTTCCATAGCAGGAATAGCTTCAGCATGTTGCATTTGACGCAACATAAATGCAGCCTCATGCGCCGACAAATTTGAAGAATCCTTGGTAACTACAACCAGCGAAAAAGAGTACAACTTAGCGAGTGAATGAAAATCAACTTAGGAAAGAAAAAAGAAAAGATGAGAGTGAAGGAACCACTCACTAGGGCGTTCCGAGGGCCTGGACCATTTAGGTTGCGAGGAGAGAAAAGTGCTTGAAAGCGCTTCGAGATTGGTTAGTTCGGGTCGCGCTACCGTTCGCAGAGGACCTTATCCATGTCGGATGAGGATTGGCAAGCGTAGGCTGTCTTGTCCAATGATCCCTGGATGGCAGCATGCTGGGTCCATTTTGCATATAACTCATTACTTACCTGCTTCAATTTAGTAAAAATCATACGAGGGTAACTGGTTCAGTTCTTATCTTGTCCACTAGTCCAAATCAGGAAGAGTTAGACCCCACCAAGGTGATGTACAGCCATTCTACTCTATACCCCAAGGCCCGCAACCCAACCCCGGTTGCATTGCAAGGCACGTATTAATACCATGTTATTTTTTCTCACTACCGGTTGAGCTTCTCTGTTTTTCCTCCTCTCCAAGGGCAACGCCTCTTCTCCGTTTCGTTATATCCAAATTTTAAACGCTACTCAACATTTTTCTGAATTATTTGGATTTCTTAATTCTTTTAACATCTCTTCGTTTAAAAACTCTGCCGTTCTTTTTTTTTTTTTTTTTAGTTCTTGTTAATTTTTTTGAGTTATTGTTTTTAGTAATATGGTTTAGTGCATTGAAAAGCGGGACTTCTTCAAGAGGCAGAAAATTTATTAGATTCTGTGACCTTTGAGCCATGAATTCCAGAAGGTTAGTTCTATCAAAGTTCTATTACTTGCTTCAGTTTTTCTTCGGATATCTGGTGTATGGGATTTAGTTCTTGTTGATACTTACCAACATCTGTTTGTTTCTTACGAGGTTTATATCTAAATCGTTAATTATGTTTTTGATCGGATTTGGTTAGTTTCTTGCTATTTCAGTCTGGAATGAGCCTGTAGAGATCGACTGCTCCATTCGCCTTGGTAGGGTTACTGTATTATGATATTGAGCTATCTTATAGAAAATGAAGATATTATGGTTCAAAAGAAGTTAACTCATCTATGATAAGAAAGTTATACTTTATGATAAGAAAATGGTAGAATGCAAAGAAGAAGAGAAATTCATAACTGTTTGATGAACACACTCGAATCCCATCAATCAACTTCAAATAAGATAGAAGTTTAACTACTTCTATGATGAATCTAATAATGCATTTGGTTCAAGCTTTCTACGGAGCACGTAGTCTCAAAAAGCACTTAAGCTTAAACTGTCAAGTGGCACAAACACACTCATAACTATTTGTAATGCACTGTTAATAGTGTAGAGAAGGGTCCATACACACTGTAGGATTCCTAAAACCATATGATTATGTTTCTGTTGTCTTAAACAGTTGATATTAACTTGCTGTCTTAGGCTTAGTATTCACATATTTGCCCTACAATGTACAATGTGCCATCACTGACTTTGTTTCCTGTTGATGCACCATTGTTAAATGATTATAAATCTTATATATTATACTCTTGGTATACCCCTACAGGTGTACCCCATTGATATTAAGATTTCATATAACTTTTAAGGTTAAAGATTTCCCTCTTTGTATAACACTTTGATTTCTCATCCTGATGAAACTCTTTTTTTTTTTTTTTTTTTTTTTGTTTAAATGACCTAGGAACCCCTACTCATGCGGGGTTTGTAACCACTTAGACCACCCGCAACCACAGAATAAATAAAAGATTATTAACTTAATCACAGTTTGAATCTTAGCCACCATCTTGGATAACTCCTGAGTTTACTACTAGGCCAAGCCTTCGCAGTCAATTCCTTTTGTTTTGGAGATGTCTTTTGGCCATTTTGGTCCATTTGTATTTATTTAATTTTTTCCCTTTAGCAGGGATTACCATGGTAATAAAGTTTCACTTTTTGATGGCATTGACGATGGTGGCATTAGAGCCTCTTCTTCTTACTCCTGTGAAATTGATATGCATGATAATGAAAGAGCCATGGAAGAATTGCAAGATAGAGTTAACTGCCTAAAGAGAGTTAGTTGTATCTTGTTCACTAAACATTGATACAATTGTAAGAAACAATCTCGTATCATGTAAAAAATTATGAGGTCTTCTTGGTGTTTTCACTTGATTCAGTTATGCTCTTTTTAACTGTTTTGAAGGTGGATGGGCTAAAGAAAATGACAGAAGGTGAATGGAGGAAATTAAATGTTTATTTAGATTTTTTTTCGTATCTTGGTTGGAATAATATTTATATCTTTCCTGAATTCCTGTTGTTTTATTTGTTTTCCCAGCAACAGGGGCTTCTTCAAATTCTTCCTTTTTAGTAGATGAAATCTGTTATGCTCTGAAAGTTTTCATATGAAGCGTTACACTTTCATTTGATGATGTCAGATTTGCAATATTTGAGTCAGAGCTCCCTCATAATTTCATTTTTAGGAGAAGTTTAAACATAGGGCTTGTTATTTGAGATTATGATGCACATGTCTGAAAAAGAGGAAATTATACGTGTATATGAATGAGATTTTATACAGTATCTAGCTTTTTAATCTTGAAATGCCCCAAGAGTTTCCTGATTATGTCTGCTCAAAATAGCTGTTGGGCAATATAAATGAGGAGGTGGAGACCCACAACCGCATACTGGATCGAATGGTATGTATATATGTATATTGCAGTAAATCTCTTTTTTGTATTATGTTGCTCTGATGCTTATTTATTTTTTACAAATGTCAATTGGGTTTCAGGGCAGTGATATGGATTCATCAAGAGGAATCTTGTCTGGAACCATGGATAAGTTTAAAATGGTATGTAGACTTCGTGACGTACTTGTACAAAATGAAAACTAGCTTTTATTATACTTTATTGTTACATTGTTAGATTACTTAGTAATGGTAAGTTTGATTTGCTGTAACAGGTGTTTGAGACCAAATCAAGCAGGAGAATGTTTACCCTGGTTGCATCCTTTCTGGTCATTTTCTTAGTTTTATACAGTCTGTCTATGTAAACAATTTATGATGTATTTGATACAGCTTGCAGCTATTCAATGTTATCTGCTGCATTTAAGGGATATTGATGTGGTTGTATAAAGAGATTTGTCTTCTGTAACTGCTGTAAAATGCATCAAAATGGAAAGAGGGTGTTTTGGGCTTGCTGTATAATATTTCTCCATGTTCCCTGTCTCTGGCTGAGTCAAACCTTGAGAAGCTTTTGTTAATGTAGCAGAGCAAAAAGCATTAGTAAGATGAATGTATAAAGTTTGCCATTCTCTCCCTGCCCTGGAGAGGTACAGTGACCAAACTTCTAAATATCTATTCCCCATCACTCGATGAGAGTACACAGTAAACAGACGATATATTCGTGAAATTAAAGGACCTCTTCCTGTAAATGTGACACCTTCTCAGAAATTTCAATTTTATGATTCTTTGGCTACCTACCTGCCTACCTATAACATTCTTTCAACAATTTATTTCATTAATCCGGGTCTTAATTCAGAGATTTTTGTTGGGAAATATGAGATAATTATGCTTCAACATGCAGCACAAGTAACACAAGCAAGCGTTGATGAATGAATGAATGAATTATTAGTGCGAATATATGATTAGGAAGTGGCCTCTTGAATTAGTTTACAGATGGAAAATAACGTGACATAATAAATAGATATAAGCGTGTATGAATGCTTTAGGTTAATTGCGAGGCGGACCAGAGTATATCTAATTATCCATATACTTAATTCAGAAGCAAGAGGTAGAGTCCATGGCTTTAAGGTTTGGTAAAGCTTAATTATCATGCAAATAGATGTTGCAGAATGATTAGGTTGCCCATTTAATGAAATAATTATGAAATGGACATCAATGTCTCATATTCTTATCCAAGAGTAAAATTTGTTTTCATGGAATGTAAGTACATGAGACCAACTAACCTTCTCTATTTTATAAGAAAATTAATGACTTTTATTTTAATATTTTAATTTAAGCTAAATTAATGATTAGGATTGATTCAAGACATAAATCATTAAGACCTTTATTTACAGTCCAAAAAAATGGTTTAGGATTCAAAAAAAAAAAAAAAAAAACCGAATATTACATTGAATTTATCTAATATATATTTATATTATTAAAAAATTATCAAAATGATTATTATTTAAGGTTACAATTATTCTTAAATCAGCCCAATTGATGACTATAAGTAGGGATCTGAAGCTCTCGTTAAGTTGTAAAAAAACACTTTCTAGCTGCCTGCCTGAACTTACAATCTCATAGATTTAATCTATACTTCAATACTACAAAGAAGACACTCAAATAAAGCAACTAATACCTTGGAACTCGATTTCCAGCGACTGTCACTTTTTATCTCAAGAGCTAACACAGGGAAGTTAGCCGCCCACTTATATGGTTAATTAACACAACGCAAATGTGGAGGCAAGAAAGAACCGAGCCGATTTACAGCTAGCCATTCAGCAACATATATCAAGTCCATTACATTAATCTTTGTTGCATGTAAAGTACAGGCAACTCATCAACAAAGAGAATAGATCAAAACATTGAATGGAAAATTTTTAGATACAAAGAATCTAGAGGGTTATATTCATCTAATTAATCTTCCATTTGAAATTTAATGAAGAGTGAGCATGAAGAATTTAGTATCTTCTTCATCTTATACTACTTGGAATTCTGATTTTCTTTTCATTCTTCTCTTTTTTGTTGTCCAATCAATTAAAACTAGCTCATGCGCCGGCAGTTGCTTTTCTCCCTCAAATACGACATAGATCCATGATTTGGGAAGATAACATGCCTCTAATCATGCAACATATAAAGTGTAAAGTGTCCGATACCAAGAGATTGATTAACAGTGTCTCAAACTTAACAAACAAAAGAATATAATACCGATAACACAATACTAACAAGGAATTCAACTAGTACTAGTTCAAACTAAACCCAATTCTAATTAATCAATATATTGGCCAAGGGCTAGCTAGAAATTAATGACACATGATGTGATGATTGAGCTGGATTAAAAAAACAAAATAAGACTATCGGGATGCAAAGGGTTTCAATTCATTTAGTGTAAAACTATTAGACACAATGCAACTAAGATTGTACGTGAAATTTATTACACGATTATTTATGGGGTAACCATGAATAATGGACAAGGGTATCCCGTGGATGGTGGTTAATCTTTTATCAAATCGTTTCCTCACTTTTCTAAACAGGCATTTAATTAGGGCTACTAAGAAATCCAAACTGCGACATAAATAGTTCAATTTTTAAGTTGTTGGTAATTTATATAAGCAATATAATTCTGTATACTATCAGCATGAACAAGAAAATTCTGATTACTGGAATGCTATCATGAGAGAATCTAACTTCATCAAACATGAGATTATACAAAATTCTTCGCGCTTTATATAGAGCACATCAAAGTAGCGGAAAAAAGATAGTAGCCAGTGCATAACAGAAGAACATCAAACCAAACCCTAATGAAATAAGGCTTAAATACGTACAATAGAAGGAGGAAACAAAAGCTACCTTCAAAATCTGTAGCTGGAAGTTGATATAAAAAATCAGGTCCAGTGTCTTCCTTTTGTGAAATCGCATTAGTGACACCCTTCATCTGATTCGCTTCTCCTTCCTTGTCCTCACCCAACTGAAATTGCATGAAGATTTGCTTGCACATACTTATTGATGCAAAAAATATACCAACTTATTCACGATCTTGAATCTTTCCCATATAAGAAACATCGAATTTCTTAAGCAACTCTTAGCTGTACAAGATGACAAATACCACCACATATATAATTCATATATATAATATATATTTTGTAATAAAAAACTAGGGATCATGACCAAGTCGAAGCTCCAAATCTAGTTCATCTTCTTCACTTGTGCCTTCTCTCGTATCTTTCTCATCAGTTACATCGGAAGGGCCGACTCTCAAGCCGAGATTTCCTCGCCAAATATCATCTCCAAATGGATTCATATGTTGTGGATTTCTACCATACAAGTAGTCATTGCTATGATGTGTAGGGAACGGTCTCTCAGCCCACGGTGAGGCTGGGAAAAAAGTTTGATAATTTAAGTGTGTGTCAGGAGCCACAGCATAATGAGGCGTGTCGCTTTGGACAGTAGTATAGGATCTAAAATTTGCGTAATTCTCATGATCCGCTTTATCTGAAATTGAAGAAGGAAGTGACGTAGGCCTGTTTTTTGCTCTGTCTTTCCTATGAATATTCATGTGCCCACCCAAGGCCTGAGCCGTAGTGAAACCTCTCTTGCAAAACACACACTCGTAGGATCGGCCAGTGCCCATATCATCGTTTGCTTGTTCTGATCGATCAGTTTCTTCGCTTGAGCTTTTTGAATCTTCTTGAGGGTTGGATTCCATAACACAAGACTTAAATTAAAATTTTCACTCCAAATGTTTCTTCTGAAGGAAGGAATTGAAAGAGAGAGGATATTATAGAGATGAGAGAGATGAGAAGGATGTTTATGCGAGACAAGTAGAGACAAATAAACGACATAGTCATTACCTGTGTGACTTGTATGAGAAATAATTTGATTTTTTTTTTTTTTTTTTTTTTTGAGAGAGAGAGAAGTCTTAGATGTTTGCAAAGAGGGTATTTCTCTGTTAGCCGGCAGCAGTTTTACATATAGTAATATATAATTACGATACAATTTACGGTATTTTTAATATTTTCTTTGAATAATTTGTCTCCCTAATAGTGCTCTTGTTGCTTTCATCATCATCATCATCTAATGTTTTTCTTAACACGCTCTTTACTTTGTCATTTATGTATCTCTCATCTCTTTCTTCTGTCAATATATATTACACATATGTCTACTTATATGCACTCAGTTAACACATTTCTTAATGCTGTGGGTAAAAGTTTTTTGAATTAGTTGTATCACATCATATATACATATGCCTGCCCTTTGTATAGCAATCTGGTGATGTGTATATATGCATATATTTTGAATTTTTTTTATTGCTAATTGATAAATATAAAAAAATTGAATTATAAACTTCAAATAAACCATAGTTCTTGATTTTCATAACCATATATATCATAATGTTATGTTAACATATATATAGTAATGGAGAATTAAAGTTCTTCGCCAATACTACATACAGAAACGTCCAATTACCACTGTTTCTGAGAATTTTGCTTATTTTAAATCAAATAACCACAGGTATATTTATTCTTTGCTCATTAATTCACAGCATCACAAACACATGTTGGAACCAAATCAGTAAATATATATTAAAGCTAGCATATGTGAAATTAATCGAAGAAATTTATTGAGAAGTACCTAGGCAAGGCAGAAATATAATTCGCTAGTACATAACTATGAATTAATGGTGCTAAAATTAGGATCTGATAGGAAAGATGCAGGAACCTTCCTATGAGAAATCAAGAAAACAGTATATTTTTGTACTTTATACCTGTCTTTTAACTAAAAGCTATATTTGCACCATGTCAATAGAAAACAACTATCATCTTACATCTTGTCATCACATTCAAACTCACTTAATATCATAATCTTTACAATTATTGATATATATCTCATATATAATTAGGTTTAATTATTAATTGAAAGTTTTGTTTATGTGACCTATATATCAATTATAATAGAAAAAATTTTAATATTTTTTTCTTTCTTGGTTGCCTACGACATTATAATAGATATAAGAAATTCAATCTGAAAGCTACCAACTCCACTAATAGATCAAATAGATAGCTGTTATCTTAGATTTGCAAAAGCTTAATTTGATTGATGTTAAGCAACATTTTTTTACTTTTCGAGATAAAAAACCTAAGTGATAAACATAGCGTATACGTGTTTTTTCTCATATACAAATCCTTTAATTCTGACGCGGCTTCTTCTCTCTCTCACTGTCTTCTACATACACAATTATATTCTGCAGGCCGAATTTTTTATTTTTTTATTAAAGAGTAGGGGAGGGATAGTAAGCTGTTGTTTTTTCGTGTAGAAATGAGTCTGCATGGAAAATGGCAGCACTAAGACAGTGCCACCGATACATTTTTTAATTATCATTTGCGCCTTGCAGTCTCCTGCCCGTTCTCAACGTTTTCCTTTTCTTCTTCTTGGTTGGACGACTTATTCCTCTTTGAGAATGATAACACTAAAAAATATATCTAACCCATTCTTAAAAATCAGTGTATGATGAACGTACCATGGATAATTAATCCCAATTCTACTTAGTACCACGTACCCTAAAAAAATCTAAAACTAAAGTTGTATGCCATCGGATTCATGTGTTGTTTAAGTTATCATTGACAAAAACATGTAAATATTTCAACTTTTTTTTTTTTTTGTAATTTTTTCCCATAATATACTTAATTTCGCTTTTCTGATGTGGGAGACAAAAAGGAGCATAGTGGTTTAAAAGAATGAACAGACATTAACCCAGCTATATAATATATAATGATCATTGATTAGATCAAATTCATTGTTGTATAATTTTGTCCTGGGTGCATATATGTATATGTGTAAGATATGGGCTTAAGGTATCATAAGATGTTAATTTGGAATGAGTCTACAAGAAAATTATGAGAGGAAGAGACATGGACAATCGGAAGAACAAGGAAGACAACAACGTGAGTGCTGAAACTACTTTTAATTCTCAACCAAATCATTCGTCTTTTACCTTATTAGCCATTTTCTATAACATTGCTGCCTACTCTTGTTCCTTTTCTCTTGTTATTCATAATTAATTGTTTTAGGTTTCTTCTAAGCTTTTTCTTAGATATATTTGTTTCCTTTTTTTAGTAGTTTAGGCGTAGCTAGCAAGTTCTTTTATTTTTCAATTAAAATATTTTACATGTTATGTCCCCCTCAGTAATATAATTTAGGCTAAACACCTTATGCCCACCCAAGGTTTTTTTAAATGACAACATCCTATTTATTATCTTTTGAAAGTTAAATACTTATTCATTGGTTAAACTCAACAATTAAATTTAGTGATCAATTATATTAAATTCATCTTGTTGAAATGGTGTTTTTGTCTTTTTGAATAAAAAGAATAAAAAATAATTAAATTAATTTTATAAAAATAATTAAAATATAAAATAACATATAATATTAAAATAACATTAAATTTTTAAAAATTTAATAATAATAAAAATTTAAAAAGCGACTACTGCAACTGAAAACCTAACAAAGTAACTAGAAATAACCACCTAATTTGATTGATGATCGAATCTGATCGTCTCAATAGTGAAAGTGGTCAAGTCATCAAAGATGGCTGAAAATTACCAGAATGCTTGAAACTAGTTTGTTTCAGTCATCCTAGATGACGAGCCCCTTATACCAGATCATTGACAGTTAAATCCGATCATTAATTTAATTAGATGGCTATTAGATTCTAAGTAGTCACCATCGCCAGCAATGCTACCTGTAGCGGTGGCCCTTTTTTTTAATTTATTATTTTTTATTAATTTTCTAAAATTTTTATTATTAGATAAATTTATTTTAATATTAATATTATTTATTTTTTGTTGAAGGGTATTTTGGTCATTTCTTTAAAAATATTAATAAATTTGAAGAAAATTAGTCAATGAATGGATATTTGGCTTTTTAAAAGTTTTTGGGTGAAACTTTGTCATTTAAGGAAACCTTAGGTGGGAATAAGTCTTTTGGCCTATAATTTATATTTACATATATGAATTGCTTTAAAAACTAATACTATCTTTGAAGGTCTTGAAGGTTTCTAAGACGTAGAATTGTATATTTCATTAAACAACAATAGTATAATATATATAATTAGGCTAATCAGGGTTTATAACAATAAATAAGGAATCCCACGCTAATATGGAATACATAGACCCTAAATATATAAGTTATTATTAACACTCTCTTGCAATAGGAGTGGGAGTTCACAAAGCTACAATTGAGATGGAATAAATGGAAGTAACTGTGAGACAATTCCTTGGTGAAAATAACTCTAAATTGAGAGATTGTAGGAACATGTTGAAGACAAATAACTCTTTAGGCAATTAACTTATAAATGAAGTAAAGTAAGGTCAATGTCAATATGTTGAGCACAAGAAGAGAAGACAAGATTGGCACACATGAAGAGTAGACTAATTATCACATAGTATAGTACCCACAAGTACATTACAAAGGTATTTAGGTCATTTGACATATTTAAATTTATTAAAGTTTTAAGTAAGAGCTTATGAATAATTGTACATGGAATATGAACATCCATTTAGTGTCGCTAAGTCTTTCATCAAGGATGAGCAATCACTCAAGGTAAAAAAAATTTGACGTCATGAATGTCCATGCATGTAAGGTATACAACCATTCATGACCAACAGTTATTAGATAATCATGGTCTTGGAAAAGAGAGAAACATGATTTAAATGGATAAAACTACAAAACCTCATACATAAAGGGTGCAACCTGTTCTTGGTAGTTGAGTTTGAAATTTTGTATAAAAAAGGTCTAGATTTTGAGTGAGAAAACTTACACCCTTTATACGTTTGTCATAGACACACATAGAGAGTGATTGAAGGCCAATTCATATCGTACAAAGGATCAAACATTTTTAAAATTATAGCTCGAAGATTGCTTAAAGTCAATGGTCGAGTAAGAAAGACGAAATCATTTTGGAATTGATGAATTTTGTATAGATTGCATGTTATGATTATGAATTAATGATGCTGGAATATTGAATAGATATATCGAATTTAAATTATGCAATATATTGTTTATAACATGAAAAATTGACATGAAACGATGTAGTCAACTTGTTTACATTTGGAAATGTAAAATTTGATATATGAAAGTGAATACAACCATCCAAGTGGGGTTTCTAGAATGATTTATCTAACCTAAATGCATTAGAGATTTAATTTGATGTAATAAGGCAAAGAAACAATGGCTTGAAACTTGGATTTTAGAATCATAATCGTGATTAAACACCTATTCGTGTGGCAAATAACCATTTAATTGCAAGGTTAAAAATGAATAGTGATTCATTCATAATAATAAAGGGTAGTAATGAGGTGTAATGATGCACAGTCATTACAATGACAAAAATTTCAGTCCATGTACATAAAATTAAGGATGATTGTGCATAAACCAAGAACACTCATTCTTGAAGTTAGAAATAATTATTTTACCCTAAAGTTGTGTGCACTAATGTATATAAATAAGTAGTAGCCTTAATTTGTCTGAAATAAAGTAATAGGATGTGAAATAATGTCTTAAACTATGTAACCTAGGACACATATTATGAAATGAGAGAAATTAAGAATCAAATCAAGAGTAATAAGTTGCAAACTATGTGAAAATGACTAAGTAATTGAATAATGAGTCGTTGATTATGTAAATCACAACATAAGGATAAGAAATAAGAGTTAATATTGTTTGATCTTTGACTTAAAAAGTTGGGTACATGTCATGATCTCTAGCAAAGGAAGAAAGAATGATAGTTACTGATCTATGATCTGTGCAAGGTTAGTCACACATGCATGTAAGACAAATTACCTTATTATCTCTATATTGTATGTTGGAATTGGGGATAAAATAAAGAAGCTTTAATATAAATGGTTTAAGGTTAAATATGAAAAATATATGTTTGACTATATAAAAGACAACATGGACCATAAATAAAATGGATTCATGTTGAATTTAGGAAGAGGTATAAAAAGTGATAAATGACATGGTTTATTGAAAATAACCACCAACTGTATGTAACATGGTGAGTGATGAGAAATAGATAGGTCAATGATATGTGATTTTTGTCCTAGATTTGTAATCATTGTCATGTGATCTCTAGCTCACACACCCATGTGAAAACATATAAACTATAGATAGATAATTCTGAGTTAGCTTATGCACTTGATACCAAGGTGCTTTGGAGTTCACGTAATTTACCGGTGCATGGATAAAGTATTACATTATTCTCACATCGTTAGTGAAATGTTTCTTCTACACGCTTGTCACATCGTTAGTGAAATGTTTCTTCTACACGCTTGTAGTAAGGGCCAAAAGAAAGGGGTAATTACTTAGGAGTCCCATAGTTATATGTACAAGAAAATTTGAGATGACATTAAGATATGCATTCACATGACATTCAAGATGTTTGAAACTAGGTCATCGATATTTGATGGATACTGAAAATTTAAAGATTTGTCATCTGGTATGATAAAATCCTCTAAGTTTAGGCATTTGGGATGCCATGTTAAAATTTGAGGTAAAAATTTGGGACATCTCAAGATAATTCAAATAAGGCATCTAAGATGTCAATAGTTGAGTATTAAATATCTAAGATGTTAAGATAATTTGAATTATAGTGAAATCTCAGTAACTATGTGCTTTTATGTTGTAATGTAGAGACAATCTTACATATGGGCCAAGGCCACCCTGAATTTTTTAATTAATTTTTCTTAATTTTAAAGGTTTACATTTAGACTTTCTAAATTTTTTTAATTTTTGAGCTTCAAAGAGCCATTGAATTTAACATTGCTTTTATAAAATTTAAGTCTAAATTTCAATCTCATGCTTTTATAAATAAATAAATAAATAAATATATATATATATATATATATGAACTTTAATAGTAAAAGAAAACGAATTAGACTTTTTTAACAACAAAATATTGACTTTTTTTTATAGTACAATAATGAATTCAACAGAAGTTTTTAATCCTATAAAATGAAAAATGACTCAATCTTTATTTACTATATTTCAACATTAAAGTTTAAGTTGGCTTTTATACAAATTAATTTTTGTTTTTTTAATCAAAATACTAATTCATTATTTCAAGTTTCAATTTATATTTTATGAATAAAGTTGATTTTCTCTAATTTATCGAATAGAATCATGATAATATTTAATATTTATTTATTTGTAAATGATGAAATCATGACTACACAAGGTTTAAATCAAGAAATGAGATTGAAGGACAAAGAAATTTCTATTGGAGTTTTCATTGTGGTAAACTATTTAATTTGATCCACTTGTTTTCTTCTATTATTGATATTATTGAGTATATTAGGAAAAATTGCACTAATGATTCACAAAAAATTGAAGTAATTGATTTATTAGATATTATAAGTCGATTTGAGTTTGTCTTAATATTGCATTTTATGAGAACGATTATAAGAATTATACATGAGTTGTCACAAGTTTTACAAAGGGAGGATCAAAATATTTTGAATGTTATGAATCTTGTTAAAATCTCAAAACATCATTTACAAGTAACAAGAGAAAAAGATTATGAAACTTTGTTAGTTGAGGTTTCTACCTTTTGTATTGAATTTGATATACATATAATAAATTTGGATGATATGTATGTTGTTCAAGGGAGATCACAAAGTAAAGGTGAAGAAATGGCTAATATTCATCACTATCGAATTGATTTGTCTTATTTTGTGACTGATATGCAATAACAAGAACTTAAAAATTGTTTTAATGAAGTGTATACAAATTTGCTTTTGTGTATGACATATTTTGACCCTAGAGACTCATTTGCTACATTTGATTAGAGTAAATTGATTCTTCTTATAAAATTCTATCTATATGATTTTTATGTAACTGCTTTAATTAAATTTGAATGTCAATTTAAAAACTTTTTGATTGATATGCGTTTGAAAAAACTTTGATAGAGTAGTAATATTTGGAGGTCTTATTGAAAAAATGGTTATTACAAAAAAATATACTGTTTTTTTCTTAGTGTATTTGTTAGTTAGATTATCATTGATCTTGTTAATTGCCACAATGATAATGAAAAAGGTTTTCTCTACTATCAAAAGTTTATTATATTATATTTGCAAGTATTAACAATGAAATTAATATACAATAATTTCAGAATACGAAGAGTAAAAAATAATTATTGTAATGTACTTGTGATATTTTATAGAATTTTGCAATATTATTATTTACTTATAAATGTTTTTATATTATATTTATTTCTTTTTTAAAGATGATATAAATTCATTTTTCATATAAGATTTTAATTGAACCTCTTACACAAAAAATTTTTTCAGTCATCACTACTAATAGGTCATTTATTTATTTAGTATTTTCAGTTTTCACTTTTTTGCACGCAATTTAAGTTATGTATGTATATCATGCTTTAATTTTTATTGTTGATTGATGAGCAAGATTTTTAAACAAAGTAACAGAGTCTTTTCGGATCTATATTTCCTTGAAAAGTATGTATCTAGAAAAGAATGTTACATTTGTTTTCTAAGGAATGAGTATTGCGGTCTCTCAAACCATTGTTCTTATATTTTAAGTTATTTATTGTAATTTATAATATATAACAATCATTCTTTTCTTTAGAATAAACGTTCTATGTATGTTTACCTATTCTCTGTGTGTGAAAAATTGTTTTTAATAGCTATAAAAAAAAAAAAATTGTTCTTAATTTTAGAATAAACGTTTTTCACAATTTTTGTTATCCTACTTTTATAGGAATAATTGTTCTTGTCATTGGAACAAGTGTTCCATCAAATTTGTAACAACAAATTTTCTTATTCCAATTTAACAACCAACAGTTTCTTACAATCTAAGGAGTGCAATCCATCAAATACAACAAATATAACACCCATAACATCCGAATTAGAACCATGCCATGTTCTATTACATCTCAATCACAATTCATAATTTAGTTCTTCATCATCATCAAGCTTTTATAACATGTAATTGAATTCGTGCCTCTCAAATCTCCTACTTGGCTTCCACGGAAACTTTTGCTAAAGAATTGACTATAGTCTTGAACCTTGTCTTTGATATGTTCTTGTGAAGGATGTAATAAGAGAATTAAGGCTTAGGGTTTAGTGTAGTGTGTATGAATAATGGGATCAATTTCTTTTATCAAATATCAATCTTGTTTTATAAAATATTTAATAAGATAACGACGGCCAAAATGATTATTTCATACTTCATAGTGGTCATTCTCTTTTATATTACTTATTGAAATTTCATTATCTGAATTATTCATGTATCTAATACTAAATAAACGTTCCAACTCCTTAAACAATCGTTCCTTTTTGGGTTTCTAGGGTTACAGGAAATAAGAAATAAAATTGCACAATTATGGAATATATGTATCGTGAATATATAAATTTACTATTTAGCATGGGGAAGCTAGAAGCCGCACTGTTTGTTTCGGTGATTAAGCTTAATAAGTTGCATCACTAACTAAATTGGTCAAATCCCTAAAAATTTGGCTAGAGAAGGTAATAGGTTCAATTTCCCAGGTTTCCGCAACTAAATAAATTTTGTATTTTGATATAATGATGGGAATCATTTATGGTTCACAATTGGACAAAGCATCGAGTAAAGTCGGAGGCGTAGCAAACATTGTACTAGATGCTCACCCTGCCGATGCAAAACTTGATTGAAGTGGTGGGGTGTTATTTTCTAGTCAATTTTTCGAGGCCAAGCCCACCCTAGGGTTTCTTAAAAGACTTTCTATCGAAAAAAGTTTTAAGAAATTAAATTCCCACTTTATTTTTTAAAAAATCAAAATACCTTTTATAAAAATAAATAATATAATATTAAAATAAATTTTTAATATAAAATAATAATATTATAAACTTACAAAATTAATTACAATTTTTAAAAAATAAAAATAAATTAAAAATTTTTAAAAAACAATCACCACTATCGATAATGATGGTAACCATTGTTAACTTAAATAAGTGACAAAAAATAATTAAATAGTTCTATTGAGAGTCAAATCTAATCATCTCAATGGTGGAGACAGTCTAACAAAAATAATCAGATCTAATCATTTATGTTATCAAAAAAGGTCAAAAATAGTTGATATGTTTGAAATTGATCGTTCTAACCACCTAGTTAGTTTAAAATCAGAATTTTCTTTATTTTTAAAATTTTTATTTCTTTTAATTTTTTATTAATTAATTATTATTTTATAAAATTAATTTTATTATTTTTTATTTTTACTTAAAAAATAAAAATATTTTTTTGACTTTAGTCAATGATAAGTCTTTTGCTTTTTTAAACTTCTCAGTGGAAATTTGTCATTTAAGAAAACCTTGGGTGGGCATAAGTTGTTTAGCCATTCTTCGAACTTGGAAATAAGATAATGGTTTTAGCCATAAAATGGACTGGGTGCCAAAGTGGTCTGATACCATTGGGCTAGACTTTCGACTTTTTATTGAACCTGGGTCCATGCCTCTTTCACATATGTCTCTTAGCCCCGCATCTAAAAAATGAAAAAGTCTAAAAGCAAATGAAGAGCAGGAGTAATGTGAGACAATGAATGGACGAAGATGGTGACGTGCGCCGACTAGCTTCCTTTATGGCATGCTCAATTGTCTTTCACAAAGACATAGTGTACTGTTGTGAAGGCAGATGTCTATTCTCTTTACTATCTTTTTATTACCTTTGCTGACCTCATTTTGACCCATTACTGCCATTTTACAGTCCACTCATTCCCTTCCTTTTACAGTAATACTACAGTGAGTATTGTTTTGAAGTCTTCTTGTTTTGGTTTGAACATACAGAAATCTCTCTCTTTCTTAAGATGGAAACCTCATCATGTTACTGACACCAGACATTTGTGGGGAACATGCAAATGCCCAGATGTTGGAAAATACAATACCACAACTATAAAACACTACTTTAGAATCGTTGGACTGCTCATTTAATTCAATTCAAGCCTCCCTTTGCATTAATTTGGCAATCTCATCTTTGAGAATTGAGAAAAATCATCAGCTACTGCGATCAACTGATAAATACACTTGAATTCTTAAATACCCTCACCTGACATCCTTTGTGGAATTTAATATTTGTCCTTTTTTATCTCTTGTTCAATTCAATTCTTGGTAGTACATTGATCTTGTGAATTTTATATATTTAATTCCCTCTCCTGTAATCATCATTGTATTTAATTTGTTCGTACATTCATATATACTCTTCTTGGTGCTTGGAAATAGAAGTTGCAGTCCCTACGCAGGTATGATACAGAAGGGTGATTATAATTAAACTATGTATATTATCAAACCATTTCTAGCAGTATAACAAGGGGAGGAAAAAATTTTAAATATAGTATTGACCCGTATGTATTAAGATTCAGGCTTACAGATATAACCGCAGCACAAGGTTTGACTTGCGAAAAAGATATCAAAAAGAAAAAGAAAAAATCAGATAAACCTGTCTTCCCATTTTATCCACATTTTTGTTATTCTTTGTATCTCTTTAATCTTGTTTTCAGGAAAGGCAGTGAAACAATGAGCTCAAGAGAAGAAGAAATATACTTTGCATTACCTGGCGAACAGTCTGGAGAAGAAACATATCTATCTTCCATAAACTTAACATTCTTATCTCACTTTGTAACAATGAAAACAAAGGAGTGATGATATCTCAACAACTCTATCTTCACTATGTTACAGTTAACCTAATTTACAAGGACAGTCCCACCTATAGTAGGAAACATAATGATAAAATTTAAATTAAGATGAAGATTCAAGATTAAGCTGTTATGATAGCAATCATTCACGAAAAACATATGGACATCAACCAAATTAGCCATTTTAAGCAACACTGAAGAAAGGAAATGCCAGCTCGCTCGTAAGACAACATAAATCTTCTAGCTAAGCCACA